>JAVYIG010005146.1:0-143599 GCA_035222895.1 Strongylocentrotus droebachiensis
CGTTTTGCGGAGCAATTGTCGGCGGAGCAATTGTCGGCGGAGCAATTGTCGGCGGAGCAATTGTCGGCGGAGCAAATGTCGCTTCAGGCGGAGCAATTGTCGGCGGAGCAATTGTCGGCGGAGCAAATGTCGGCGGAGCAAGTGTCGCTTCAGGCGGAGCAAATGTCGGCGGAGCAAATGTCGGCGGAGCAATTGTCGCGTTTTGCGGAGCAATTGATGGCGGAGCAATTGTCGGCGGAGCAATTGTCGGCGGAGCAATTGTCGGCGGAGCATCTGTCGGCGGAGCAATTGTCGGCGGAGCAACTGTCGGCGGAGCAACTGTCGGCGGAGCAACTGTCGGCGGAGCATTTGACGTCGGAGCAAATGTCGCGGAGCAATTGTCGCGTTTTGCGGAGTAAATGTCGGCGGAGTAATCGTCGGCGGAGCATGTGTCGGGTTACCGAAAGAAACGGTGTGGAATCGACCAGAAAAGGCTGATCATCTAGCAAATAAGAATTTGTGTGTATTGCGAGGTTCTGGAATCATCAAAATAATAAGAATTTGGCCAAGTCTTGGTAAAGTTACAAACACTTTACACAGAAAGATGTATATGGGACTACACGAACACGTGGCGTAAAAAACCTACCCCCGAGTTTTACGATGTTACATGACATATTTAGAATATGAAGGCATTTGAAGAGCCATGCTTTTCAGGGGACATGTCCTATCTGATGTTCTTCCACACTTGCATAATAAGAATGATAACGCTCACAAATTATTGTTCACCTCTTCCCAGAACTCACCCTTCTCTTCAAGCGCTATATAAAAATTAAATAGTATTATTATTATTATTATGTACGGTTTGGTCTCTATACCTGAGATTATATTTTGCTTGCCAAATTAAGGAACTAAATCGAATTTACTAAATATTTATATTTAAAACAAAATATATATTGCAATATATACCTTTCAAATAGAGTTGGGGCAAAGGTTATTAATGTTTTTCATTTCACTCAAAAGACATGCATGTCCCTCAGTTTTTGAGAAAACCCAACATAATATTAGGTACACTTCTTATATTAGCGAGTGGCTATACCTTTCATTGGCAGCATATATTGTGATGTCAAAACTCAAAATGGCTGTTTAAATGTATCGCTTTCAGACAAGCTTTACGAATACGGTATCTTTGTTGCAATATGTCTAGGTAAACTTTTCGGTTTTTATAAATGTATATATTTCTTGTTAAATCTTGTTGTGTTTAAAGAACATGCGATTTGTTTTTTGGAAATGCTTTGGTCCTTACAGTAACAACAGCAACAACACGTGCATAGAGCACCCCTGTAGTACTAGCGGTTAATACAATTTGCCAAGAAGTTCTAGTTTTACAGTATATAGCGACCAACGCTTATATTGGCAACCTTAGGCAACTTGTTATATAAGCCTAATTTATAGCATAATAATCAAATTAGGATATGTGCAATATGTAATATGTAGCTTATCTTAATCTGGGTAGCTTACAAACATGGATAATACTACTTATCAAGGGTTTTTTATGACGAGGAATTCATTTATGACACCGGTTCTTATTTTTAAGTAATGCCCAAGGTTGCCGACTCGTCACTAACCCATCTAGAACACGAATCATCAAAAAAACCTTATTGTACTTTTCCGGGTCTGAAAAACTTCTACAGGACTATGATCCTGAAACTAAGACGCCCGGCGAAGGCTGGGCTGGTGAGCGTAATATAAGTTCGTTGATAGCGCCTTTGATAGCGCATTTTGCCCTAGTAGCCAATAGGAAAAAAAAAATCATCTGTAGGGCCGTGCATTACTGTTCAAGGCATGCCCACATAGCAGATGTTGTTATGTTGGGGGTCGGGGTGAAATGCAATGAATTATAGAAAATATATTGCATTTGCTTTGTTTTTTTGTTTTTGTGGGGGCGTCGACGTACCCTAGCGCCCGCTGAATACAGTCATGATTCATTGACTAAGCAATGGCCTCGTTACTGTGAGCCCCCAGGATCAAAACCGTATCGATGTGCTATATTAGTGCCCTTTTATGAGGTATTAATCCCCATTACTGTCAGTTATGACTTAAGGACGTAGGTCCCCTAGTTGATTAGCATTGTAGCACACACATGCTTTAGCAATCGCGCAAAACAAAACTCCCCAATTGTCATTCAATAAAATCTGAGAGTTTATACTATTATCTAGATCTATTAGGAAATATATCATTGTCAAAATCATTCGATAAATTGGGGTAAAAATAATTATTCCACCATTATGACCAACAGTGTATTACAAATGCATAACAGCATTATAAGCAATGTTCGTATACAGTGTATTTACTAATTATTACATAAACATAACAGAATTATATACAGTTGTAAATTATTACTCATTTATAACAATATGATATGTAATGCACAGAATCATGAATATTATATATATTATTATAATATAAAGAGAAACACAAACTCAAAAACACACGCTCACACGCGCGCACACACATGGACTAGCATCAGCTCAGTCATCGCTACCTACAAGGTGTGTGTGGTGTGGGAGGGGGTATTAACACAGAACACAGAAAGGGTAATACAAATGTTTGTAATTCTGCAAGCCTTTTATATGACCTTTGTATTTAACAAAGAATCTTACTCAGCAAATCTTTTGAATTGCAGCAATTTTTTAAACAAGTAACACCTACAACAAACAAGAACACAATAAAAAACGAGAATAAGTCCTCGTTATATATATTTTCTGTCGAATAAACATGTATGTTTATTATTCAGTAGTCATGGGAACTCGTCACTAAGTCACCATTATACATTTTTGGTAGACATTAAAGTTAATGTTACATTTCCATTAGGGAGTTCTTCATCAACCGTCATGTACCAAAGAGGCCCAATAATTTTTCATCAAATCACAACAACTTGACAATATTAAACATGTCTTGTCACCGTCATGCACATTTTCTAGGGAAAAGTCTTAACCAAGTCACGGAAACACTTTACCAAGTCATTTAAATGTCATCAGAGGCGGCGTTCCTGGGAAGGGAGGGGGGGGGGGGAGGTAGCACAGTTTCGGAGGTAGCCCCAAAGTGCCCCTTTTACGTGTATAGGCCAAGTGCCCCTTGTAAAAACCGCCCCTTCCCCTTATAATAAGTGCTCCTTTTCCTTGTGATAAGTGCACAACCATCTGTTCATAAGATCCCCTTCCCTTTCTCACAAATGCCGCTTTTCACCTTTGATAAATGCCTCTATTAAAATCTGATAAGTGCCCCTTTTCCATTGCAATACGTGTCCCCTTTTCATTCTCATAAGTGACCTTTTTTCATCTCCGGTACGTACCTCTTTTCAGGTACGAGAAGTGCCCCTTACCACCTCTGATAAGTGCCCCTTCACCGCTTATACTTGCCCCTATTCAAATCTAACAGGTACACGTTTTACCTTTACAAGTGCCCCTTTTACTTTGTAATAATTGCCGCCTTCTCCTTCTGATAAGTACTTTTTTTTTTTGATGAGTGCCCCTGTTCACCTTTGATAAGCAACCATTTTATTTTGACACGTGCCTTTTTTCCTTCTGATAAGTGCACCTTTTCCTTTTTATAAATGCCCCCTTTTCACCCCCCCCCCCCACTAATTGCCACTATCATAAATTGACAGGTACCCCTTTTCCTTTTTAATAAGCTCTTTTCCATTCTCATTAATGCCCCTTTTCCTCTTTGGCGAAAGCCTCTTTTCAGGTGCGAGAAATCCCCCCTCTCTGTGCCCCTTTTCCTTTCTAGTAACTGTCCTTTTCCCTTTTGCAGGTAAGTGTCTTCTTTTCCTTTTTCCATATTAAACATGCACCCTTCATTCAATGCGACTTAGAGCCCCTTTTCTTTAATTTTCTCAAGATAAGAGCTCGCTCGCTACGCCCGCTAGCATTTATAGATATCATAATTATATTACTTATACAATGATTTTCAGCCTTCCTTCATTAGATTGTGCTTAAAACTCATCAAAGTTGTTGTCCTCTTTATAAGATGTATTTTTTTCGCATTGCGACCTGACACATCTTAAAAATCATTATTCAGACCATCACACCCAACTGCAAAGTATTTTGCTTAAAGCTCGGGTGACATCCGAATAAATGTTGATTCCTGTTGATATACATAGCTGCATACATCTCATATTTTGTTATTTAAACATCTAAATATATTTCATAGATTTATGAATAATTTATCAGGCCGGCTAAGCTCTATCCTAAAAAAATTTGCTCCAGATCTCATTCATCTTGTGATATTATCTGTCAATCAGTAGTGAGCTGACAAGAGACAGTGGTATTTAACTTCCCTCAGCTCAGCATATGTTCACAAAGGAATTGCATTCTTTTATACTATACCTCCAAATAACCTTTCTTTTCCTGGTGATGCTACAGCACGTCTGACCATGGACCTATTACGGATGGACATTCAACGTGATTTTTTCTTTGATCCAATGATAGTCACCGCATTCTGATTATGTGCATCTTAATGAGAATATTCAGCTGTTTTAACAATAACGACTGCGTAAGCATTTGCGGTCATTGACAAAGAAGCCGTTTCCCTCTCTTAGGTTGTGTGTTTGGATGGTGTGCTCTTTAAGAGTATGTCTTAAATAAAAACACCCCCAATGGGGAGCAGCAAAGTTGAAAAGCAGACGATTTTGGTGATATGAAATGTATTATTACTGATTCGCACACTTTCGCACACACCCGTGATCCTATAAAACAATTAGAAGGGCATGATCTTTATAAGCCCTGTGCGTTGTAACTTTGGAATATTATGAGGAAATTGGGGGAAACGGGATTTTAAATCACAACCAATCCATGTATAACCTCTATCTGGTTATATCAACATGTTTTTCAAAATAAAATACGGTACGCGAAACAACAATTTCCGATTATAAACCAGAACTGCACATCGATTTCCCATGATTTAAGCGACTCATTATCTTCTGCGCATGTAGATTAACATGTGTAAAATCACTATCTTGATTCTGTCCCAGCTTTTTGGCGGTGACCATCATGAAATCAAAGTGAAGAAACATGTACGGATAGTTATTGAGACGACATTGACGGAGACAATCACAATGAATTCGTTTAGAAAACGATGAATGTCCATCCGTAATAGGTACATGGTCTTACAAAGCAACTCCTACGTTGAAATTGTATGGTCTATTGTTAACAGGTGGTAAGCTCTGGTTGATCGAAAATGCATGTACAATATCATTCACATTCATGACGAATCTGGTTAACCCACATTCAGCTTTTCCAGGCTTGCATTAGTTGTTCTGCTGTGGAGTCCACGGAGCTGAACAAAAGATAATACAATATGGCAGGCATTTATTCACCCTATTTTTCGGGTACAACATGGGGGCTTCAATTTTCACTCATAGAGAGAAATCCACAAAGTTTTCTGATTTAAAATGTTTAACTTACTTTAATGAACTTATCTTTTAAAGAATTTCGATTCTTCACTTTGGTAATGATAATAATAGTGGAGCTCAAGATGGCGCACTTCTAGAGACAACACGCATTTTTGCGAAGTGAGAAAACCCCGAGGAAAAAAAGCAGAAATGTCTGCTAGGAAAAGGATCTTAGAGAACCCAAATACCATCGCTAAATACTTTGAACAACCTGGAGACAAATCAGATAAAGAAACAGAAATTATGGACAGTAGCGGGGACAAAATGGATACTCAAAGTATGAGTGAAGTACCTGCCGGTCACATCGATAAATCTATCCCCGAAGCTCTGGGCGTGGAATCTGCCATCAGTACGATGGACCATGTTGACAAGAAACGACGAACAAACGGCAACGGAGATCAGGCAAGTAACACCGCAGCTAATGATACAAAGGAATTGCTTATGACGATTATTAACAAAATAGACAATACAAACAGTAAAGTGGACAAAATGAATAATAACTTGACATCCAGACTAAATGTGGCTCTGCAGAAGATAGGCGAAAACAGGAAAGACATCGACGAATTGAAAGACAAACAACAGCACAATGATTTTGAGCTTAATGAAACAAAAGACAGAGTAAAAGAGCTTGAGAAAGAAAATCAAAGAATGAAGGAACGTTTGGTTGATCTTGCAGCTAGAGAAATGAGATGCACAGCTGTTTACTTTGGCTTTCCTGAGGGCTATGAGAAAGGAAATTGTGAAGGGCTGATCCAGTCCTTTGCAGAGTCACATCTGGATATGCAGGGGCAAGACCTACGTATAGAGAGAGCGCATCGCTCTGGGCAGGCATCTAAAAGAGGGGCTCCTCGCCCCATAATGGTGGCTTGCAATCGGTACACGACGGGAAGTGCCATCCTCGCAAGTGCCAGAAAACTCCTAAAAAACAAACCTTTTGTGTATGAGGACAAGGAAAACCCCATTTTCATTGATGAAATGCTACCTAAGGAGATAAGAGACCTACGCAAGAAGATGTCACATACCAGACAGAAGCTGAAGGAAGAGCACGGAAGGGCTTACTTCAAATATCCAGCAAGGCTCTTCTACCGCGACAAGCAAACACAGAAGGAAGTGGAGTTTAAGAAAGGTTGAAAATTAAAGACACCATCAACAGAAAGAAGAAGAATTAAAGCAACAAGTAAGGAAAGAGCAAGATGATAAAGCAACAAAAGGCACTTTTGATTAAGTTTGTTGAAGAAGGAGGGTTATATCAGATCATGTTTTCACAACGCGATGCGTCGCTTGAGCTACGATGAAAGAGGCTGATGGAACAACCTCATGCACACCTTTTTTGTGCATTTTTTCCTATTGTAACTGTTTATGTTTTTTGTTTGAAATAGTGGGACCAACATTTGAAGATGGACAATGGATTTGAAATTAATGACGCATAATGTAAATGGATTAGGGGACTTCAAGGCTAGGAAGCGATACTTCAATTTCCTGTTAAAGTTAAAAAAGGATGTAACTTTACTACAGGAAACACATTCCACCGAAAAGGACGACATTTTGTGGAGAAATCAAATCAGATCAAACATAATATTCAGCCACGGAACATCCATGAGCAGAGGAGTGTGTATAATATTGAGAAGAACTTCGGACATTAAACTTATTGACTCGGTCAAAGATAAAGTAGGACGCTTTTTATGTACCAAAGTTGAAATATACAAGAATGTTTTTGTTATAGCCAATATTTATGCAACCAACAATAAAAAAGAGCATGTAGAGTTTTTAATGGTTTTAATTCAATACTGCAAGAATTTAATAATGAAGGTCATACATGTATAATAGGTGGTGATTTTAATCTTATTCAGGATTTGGCCATGGATAGAGAAGGGGGTGCTATGAAAACAATTTGGAAGCATTCTTGTACCCTGGTAGACAGTTTGAAAGATTATTTTAATCTTATCGATATTTGGAGAGTAAGAAACCAAACAACTAAAAAATTTACTTGGAGGAGATATACACCATATGTCCAATCAAGACTAGACTTCTGGCTAATCACAGAAACTTTGCAAACTGACGTTGTAGAAAATGATATATTTCCATGTGTGCTGTCAGACCATGATTATGTTACATTGCACTTACATGTTAAGAAACAGAGAACGGGGCCTTCATACTGGAAATTCAACAACAGTCTATTAAATAATGAGGAGTTTGTTGAGGCTCTTAGTGACAATGTCCCTTTATGGGTTGATGAATATGAACATAAACATGACAAAAAAATGCTGTGGGACTGGCTAAAATATAAAATACGAGAGTTTACTATCCCATTTTCAAAAAAGAAAAAATGTGAAAAGGAAAAGCTGAGACAAGAGCTAGAGGAAGAGCTGAAAAAAATATATGAAATGGAAGGGGACAGTTTGAAAGAAGAAACTTTAATTAGAAAGAAACAAATTGAAGAGAAATTACATGAAATTTACGACTATTTTGCAGATGGGGCAATTTTGAGGTCAAAGTGCACTTGGTATGAAAAGGGTGAGAAAAGTAACAAGTACTTTTTATCATTAGAGAAAAGCCTGGCTGAAAATACATGTATTGATGTGTTGGATACAAAGGATGGGCTTATTCGAAAACAAGCAAACATCCAAATGTTTATTAAAGAATCCTTTCAAACATTTTTTGAGAATAGAGATATGGTATATCAAGAGGATTGTATGGAATATATTTGTCAAAGTAGACTTGAGCAGTTAACAGAATCAGAAAAGGCCTCGTGTGAAGGTTGCATATCATGCAATGAGGCAAAAGAGGAATTGATGAAAATGGCAAAAAATAAAACTCCAGGAAATGATGGCATTACAGTAGAGTTTTATGAGGTATTTTGGCCTTTGGTTTCAAAATATGTGATTGATTCTTTTAATGCTTCATACAATGACGAGTGTATGTCAGTTTCACAAAGGCAGGGAGTAATACAATTAATTCCTAAGCCCAACAAGGACAAACTTAAACTTGGTAACTGGCGACCAATCACTCTGATAAATGTTGACGCAAAAATCCTTTCTAAGTGTTTAGCCAAAAGGATATCTAAAGTGATATAAAATTTGATCAACAGTCAACAGACTGCTTTTGTTAAAGGGAGATATATTGGAGAAGGGATTCGATTAATATCAGATCTCATGTTTTATGCAGAAAAAGAGGATTTACAAGGTATAATAATGGCATTGGATCTCACCAAGGCATTCGATTCATTAAGCCATTCATTTATTTTCCAATGTATGGAAGCCTATAACTTTGGGCCCTCACTAATACAGTGGGTTAAAATTTTATATAAAGATATCAGTAGCTGTGTTTTGTTAAATGGGTTCACTACAGGTTACTTCAAAGTTAGCAGAGGAGTAAGGCAGGGTGATCCTCTTGCACCTCTGTTATTCATTTTGGGATTGGAAGTATATATGAATAGAGTAAGAAATAATGGCAATATTGTGGGTTTTGAGGTGGGGGGAAAGGAAATAAAATACACAGCTTATGCTGATGACATAACATGTTTTTGCAAAAGTAATGAGTCCCTAAAAATGGTATTTTCAGAGTTTGAGGAATTTTCAAAAATTTTTGGTCTTTGTATAAATAAATCTAAAACTGAAGGCATGTGGATCGGTAAGAATAGGCATGAAGGTGAAAAGGACAGTGCTTATACATGGCCAGAGAAGGGCATACAAGTTCTGGGCATATATTTCTCATATGACTTTGAAGAAGCAAGGAAAATAAACTTTGAAACTCGAATTAAAGAAATGAGAAATATACTTGCTAAATGGAAAAACAGAGGACTAACATTGATTGGCAAAACACAAATCTTAAAAACCTTTGTAATGTCCAAAGTAATTTATCTCTTGTCCAACATTTCATTGCCCACTGAATTTGTCAAAGAAATTGAGAAGCTCATGTTTTCATTTATGTGGAACGGTCCGGACAAAATCTCAAGAGCAACTATGTATGCTGATTACTCAGAAGGGGGACTGAAATTCCCAAATATTCAATGTATGATAAATACTCAGCTGGTAAAATGGGTTCAACGATATTTTCACAAATCAGATCACAGCTGGACTATTCCTTTTGAGAAGTTCTTAAGGTTATATGGTGGTAAATCTATTTTTGTCAGTAATTATGCAATTGAGAAACTACCAAAAATCGAGGATATTCCTCCATTTTATGTTGCCTTATTGAAAGCATGGTTAAAAACAGATATTCATTGTGAATTGGTTACTAACGATAGAAGTCAGGTCAGTATACTGAAGCAGAGTGTCTGGAATAATAAGTTCATTCTGGTTGATAACAGGTCATAATACTGCAGAGCATTACATGAGGCAGGGCTTTGAAATATATACCAATTGTTTGATAACAATGGAAAAATTCTCCATTTTGATTTTTGGAATGAAAAAGGTGTTTCAAACAAATATTTTTTACAATACATGGCAATAGTGAACTCTGTGAAGAAAGAGTGGAAATGTGAATTTGTTCCCTTGGTATTCAATTTTTTTTTAATAGATAAAGTGAAGAGCACTCTCAATTAGAGTTCCTGTTATCTGAACTATATAAACTCAAGTCGAAAATAGTGTATTAGGGTTTTCTTTCTGAATTAATAGCAAGACCAGTTTGTGAACAATTATTCTCTAGCACCTTTGATATTCAAGAAAACGACTGGTCACAAATCTATATTTTACCTTTCAAGTGCACAATTGAAGTAAAAATGAGAGTTTTCCAATTCAAACTGTCACATAACATACTTTATACTAATAACAGATTGTATAAGATGAAATTAGTTGAGTCAGAGATGTGTACCTTTTGTAATTCAACTTTAGAAACACCTGTTCATTTATTTTATGACTGTGATGTTGCTTCTAAGCTTAGACAGGAACTTGTTGATAATATTGGCACGAAATTTAAAGTTAAGTTTGAAGATTTCAGCAAGAAAAGAATAATGTTTGGATTCATCAAAGATTGGAAAGGGCCCAATATGATGTTATTGAATCACTTGTTGCTTATGTTTAAAAGATATATTTATATCCAAAAATGCAAAAACGCAAAACCATGTTTAAGTGGGCTCATGTCTTTTATCAGTAACACGAAATATATAGAACTTAACATTGCAAAACAAAAGAAGATTGAAGGAATGCACTATAAGAAATGGTCCCCTGTGGAAGAATTATTTTGATTTTAATCCTATGATATCCACTGTAGAACAGAAAGTGTTACCCACTATTTCTGTATTGTTGGACGTTTTTCATCTGTGTTTACCTTTTGTAATTATTGTGCAGTGATTGTTATGATTATTGTTATCATGATGTATGTACGAATTACTTGATAAATAAAAGTTTTAAAAGATAAAAAAAAATGATAATAATAGTCTCATGAAGTGGAGAAATTGTATTATGTTTTTGTAGTAAGAATTGAAGTGGGATAGATGGGTTCTTTCACATTTGCCATTGAATCAGGCATGACGAAGGGTTTTGAAAACTTATTTGAGGTAAATTCGGTAAGGTTTATCGTGAAAATCTCAGTCACCATATGTTAAACAAATTTTCTCAAGATAAGAGCTCATTCGCTACGCCATCTAGCATTTATAGATATTATAATTATATTACTTATACAGTGCGTCCAGAAAAAACGAAACCGAGAATTATCGATGTTTTGTCATAATTTAGACACATTTATAATTAATAAAAGACACATATTTGGAAAGCTTAGATCCTCTTCTTTCATTTGATGCAACTCATGAGTTATTAAAATGAATTTGAAGAGAGGAAACCAAAAATTCATTTGGCGGACGGTATCTGAATTTCATAGAGAAAATCACATGTCTAGAAAGTTGAGTTCCTGCCCTTTCATATAATCCCTCAATTAGGAAAAATGAGCAAGGAATTGCAAAGTTCTGTTTGTTTAAAGTAGTGCTTGCATTTCCATAATTTTTTCAAACGAATTCGTTTTTCACTGGCTTCCTCCCGTATAGCAACAAGCAGAATTGCCATGCATGAAGTCTTTCGTCTATGGCCGATTGTCAACGAAACGGAGTTAAGTCTTTTGTTAATTCCGTTTGTTGCTACGGCAGGCAGCCAGTAAACACGAATTCGTTTAACTAAAATTATGGAAATGCAAGCACTGCGATTTTGAGATTTTCACAATAAAACCTTTCAGAATTTACCTCGAATAAGTTTCATCACCCTTCGCCATGTTGAGTCAAAGGAAAATCTGAAAGAATGCATCTATCCCGCTTTACAACTTACTACAAGAAATGTGTGTGTGTTGGTATTTAATTGACTTTTATTAGAGCTTGCCCAAAGCTTAGGCACGAAAACATTTCTAAAAACTACACACTGATTATTTTCCAAAATGAGGACTGCTAGTGGAGATCTTCCACAATGTTCACAAAAATGAATACGCATACAAAATACATAACCATTTTCGTAATATAATCAAATTACATGTCTTTGCGTAAATCGTTGTTAAGACAGTGCCTCGTTACAATTTATTTCATTCATTTTTTAATTGCATACGTAAAGGTGGAACAAACATTTTGCACCCCGTAAAAACTAGGGATTATGGGGGTTCGCGCGACCCCCCCCCCCCTATTTTTTTCTTCTCAAGTTTACATGTTCACTCACTATGCCCGCTCGCAAATGATTTTCAGGCCCTTCAGTACGCAAACGTACGCACATTATACACACAAATAATATTCAGAAGTCAGCATGACCTGGTGTAATCCTTGAGCCCAATAATGTACATTATTTCAAAATACGTGATATCGCACATTTGCAATATGGATTTTTCATTGTTTTTTTCTCTTAATGTTATATCATCAAACACTTGGAGTAAATGAATCCCGAAAACCTTATTTATTCTTGGAGAGAGGAACATCTCATCTATTAAACAAAAGCATCCTTATAAACAGAGAGGGGGTCATCTGAGTCATCTATTTCTCGAGAAGGAGAGAACATGTTTGAGGGTAGGCCAACTTTCATTTATCTGATGCGACACTACGCGACTCTTACTGGAAAAACTGTTCAATAGGAAGAGCGCCACCTGCAGGCTTTTTTTCATTGACGACTCTTCAAATGTTCTGCAACCAACTCACCCCCACTTTGCCTTGTTTTTAAATTATGATTACTAATTTAAAATCGTGAAAATGCGGAATTTAAACTCGTTGACACCCCTCTCCCCCCCCCCCTCTCTCTCTCTCTCTCTCTCTCTCTCTCACTACTCTCTCTTTTATTTCATACTGATGCTTTCACAATCTTGCAAATTGCCAAAGCCTTAAATGTATGTTTAATTTGAAATGTGATATGTGAATGATACCAATCATGGGAGCAACTGAATTGGATTTAATTGTGCAAAATCTTGTTTGCTTCTTTATTGATATATCGATCATTACCATGACAACTTTTTAACCATGTTTTTATGCGAAAAACATGTTTATGCACTCCCCTAGCTTTTACTAAATTGGTTTAAAGACAAAAGAAAATCTGCATTTTACCTACAAAGTTTAATTTGTTTAATTCATTGTAGCATCTATTTGATTATATAATTCCCAGATTTGGGGTCGTGGTCGAGTGGTTACATCGCCGGACTGTTGATCACAAGTTGGGGTTTGAGTCCCGCCGCGGCACTAATGTCCTTTGGCAAGACATTGATCTACATTTGCCACACTCAACCCAGGTGATGTAAATGTGTACCTTGAAATGGTAGAGCGCCGTAAAGGCAGCACAGCTAAACATGGATAATAATCTCAAAGTTTGGAAGCGCTTAGAAACTTAAGTGTAATTCGCGCTATATAAAAGTTGAGTATTATTATTATTGGTTTCTGTTATTGTCTCTGTTTCTGTTATTAAAGAAAAAACACTACACATCTGGCTATGCAATTTCCACCACAACATTTAATTCATTAGAATTTCAAACAAATATATTTATATTCATATATTGTATAAGTTCAACATATAATTGTAATGTAAATATGATTATAATATTCAGATTTCTGTATATGTACCAAGTAATCTGCCACAATGTACAAAGATGGCGACACGACACATGCTCCGACGGCGGTTGCCCCAGGCTTTATTTCATCAGGGATGTGGGGTTGGGGTTGAATTTGGTTTGGGTGCTGGATCTGTGCTTGGTGTTGGTGTTAGGTGCGATATAGGTAAATTTCCTGACCGGGTTGGGATCGGGAGTTTGATCCATGTACTTAATTGCCGCGGAGTAATTGTAGCCGGAGCAGGTGTCGTAGAAGCAAAATTATATATTATATGTACAAAACGAATCGCAATTTACTACCATAATGTTAATACGCATAGTGTAATTTTACTTTGTCACTGATGTATACTTTGTAAAAAAACACACTAAAAAACCTGTAATTCAGCTCTTGGGCCGCGAATGTTTTTTGGTGAGTTAAAGCATTTTAAATAAATAAATAAATAAATGAAATAACCTTTTTGAATGTGAAACAATGACAATTCACTTCATGACACTTATGTACAGTGTGTTGGGTATTATACATTCAACGTTTTATATTTTGTAATTCTGTTTGTTCATTACTTTAATATTCTTTATTCATTCATGTTTTTCGTTATTGTTTCATATATTCATTTTATACTTCTATCTACTCAAACTGGCGGTAGGTACAAAAATAAAAACGAGCGTTGCAACTTGTTTAATCGAAATAGTTCGATTCTTCTGCTTCGAATTATTTTTTAAGCAATCAAATGAAATATGAGATTCGAACATTAAATGATTGACCATGACTAATTTTTTTTTGGAGAGATTAAAGTTTTAAAATATATAAAATTTGCTCCGGCTGTAATAAGTGGATATTGTTATAATTGCTAACATTTATTGAAGTTCTATATCATGTAACTATAATACCAAAAGAGAAATTAAAATCTACTCTTTGAACAAAATCACGCTCTGCATGCAATTCTTGTCATATTATTACAAAAAAGCATAGTTGAATTATGTATGCGGTGTTTGGATACAAGTTTTAACATTGCAATAAACACAATATGGTTTGGTTAATGATGATGAAGGTTATGTCTATTACTGTTCTTAACCATTCAGGTAATTGAATAATAATTCAATAATTAAAATGATTTTATTTCACATGCAAAACATAATACAAGAATAATTATATCACAAAAAACATGGAATGAAACGACAAATATAATGGAAAAAGCACGAGAAAAGAGGAACTAACTTGAAGTAGAGCTTGTTGAAGTGTTAGTTTCTCAGATGCTGTTTTACAATATAACATGAACAAAGTATGCTTAGAAATACATGTAACATCAAATGTTATAAACAAATAAACTGGATTGTTTTCCAGTTTACGACGCCATACGTCCACCGCGGGACGCTTCATCAGGCCCACTATACCTACGGGTCTTTGAAAGGTTATCAGAGAAGGGCAGTTCTTTCCTGACGTTCGTCGACCGGAGCACCATGTTCACGGGTCAAGAATCATATGGCATCAGAGACCGGTCGGCCCGAAGAAGCATCCAGGAGTGAACCTGAAACGTCGCAAGCTTAGATTTTTGTTCGTAAACTTGGCTTGATGAAGGTTCTCTAGTGATTCCTTATAAGCTGAATGCTCTCTGGGGAACATCCATTATTATCTTTAGGAGGAAAAGGAGCATTATTTTCTCCGGGAATGGATCAATAAGAACGAGTTGAGAAATCAGATCTTCTTCTTCCAAGATGGTGGATTCCTCGTCGGGTTTTCCACCATAAGATACCAGAGGGGCTATCTCAGACATATCTTCAGGTACGTCTTGCATTTCATGTATGGACGATTGCTCAGCAGGTTGAATGCTACTTACATCGGTCATATCATCACCAGCATGAACTTCTTCAGAGGACACGTCTTCAGAAGTCACTTCAGATGCATCCACGTTCTGTGTACTGCGCACCGGCGATTTGTCAGGATGTCGACTACTACTTCTATCCGTCAAGTCATCCTGGGTTTTGGAAGCCATGTCTCCTGTATGCCCATCTCGAGGAGTGTGGTCATTGCTTGCTGTAGCTTCCTGAAGTACCTGGGTGTCGGTCTGTCCTTTGGTCCGGTCCTCTTCTAGAGAGGCCTCATCTCTAGTAGAGAGCTGCTGATCATTGACGCCTTCTTTATCATATTCAGCATCGATCTGTTCTTCTACTACACCTAACCGGCAGTAAGAAAGAAATCAGATAATTGGTTTATTTCTCAAAACACACCAAATTGAATTATTATGATTGTGTAGAACTTATCGCAGTGAATTTCAGAGTTTCTTTTATTTTTATTTTCACCAGGTAGTAGATAAGAACTTGAAGTTGGTAGTAAGCATCTGTTTGGATATTTATTCACGAAGAAAATGCTAACTGAAAGTTGTACCTAAGCTCTTTTTAAGTATCTCCTCTCTGCATTACGTCACCTTAGTATTTATATCAACAGTGTAAAAATGTGGAAAACGAATCTGCTTCAGAAAATACCGTCAATCTGACTCTAAACACATGGGCCGTATTGTATACCGAATAGAACAGCATGTTGCTGAAGTGTTGAATGGGGTCGTCATTACGAAACTACAATTATTCTTAATGAAAATATACGTTACCTCCGCTGAGATAAAGGTCTGCAAGGTTGACCAACTTGGCAGCTTGCAGTGCCTTCGTTAGCTCAATCCGTTCATCTTCCCTCGACACACCTCTTCTCCATTGTTTCAGCATACGGCGAGTTCCATCACTGGTAACACGGCCGAACCTCATATTGGTCATGAGTGCTCTCTGTATATCACCATGTAGGATTCCCAGCTGACCAGCAAGGCTGTCGATCTTGGCTTCATCGTAAAGATCGTCAGCTATCTTCATTAAGATGTCTGCAAACTCATCGTCTGGGGGCTCCTCTCTAGAACGGTAAAAAAGACAAACATGGGGCAGTCAGAGAACATAGGTATGACGAATGAACTTTAAATTAGTACAAATCTTTACAAAAAAGTCAAAATAAGTTCTTCCGGTAATGAGACTATAGAGGATTATGTTATATTATAACTCTAATCAAGAGTATCATCTTCTATTTGTTTCATTACATAACGTTTTCATTGTCAAAGTCAACCTATAGCAGTTGACTGACACAAATAGACAGTGATCAAATTTAAAGACCATGCTCGGCATGCTCGAATTATTACATTTCATTTAAATTCATTAAAAGATTTCACTTTCAATTCAAATCACTTTAGACTGGAATGCAGCTAAGATTTTCATGTTTTTGTTAATGAGTTTCAATCTTTTATTCATTTCTGCTTTTAGATAATCACAGGTGGTCACGAAATATCTAAACATGATTTTGGATTTATAGAACATAAGTGTTGCCGCACTTTTAGCACTGTTATTGACCGTCTAGCACCACTCATTTTACACACCAAAGTACATTCCGTAGTAGTGTTGTCACTATAAGAGAAATAATGCGTTTATTGTCAATTTGCCATGTAAAGAGTAAAGATATTTCATCTCACCCTGCTTGTACTGTATCACTCCCCAGTCCTCCGGTTGAATTATCCTCAAATGATGATGTGCCTGTCATGAAGGAATGAAGTCAGTTTGAATGAGAAGGGGGAAAAAAGAATTTAAGATACAAATTTGGAATGTTCTCTATGCCGAGGTCGAGTGGTTAAGTCGTCGGACTGTCGATCATAAGGTCCGCGGTTTGAGACACGCTGCGGCACTAATGTCCTTTGGCAAGACATTGTTCTACACTTGCCACACTCAACCCATCAGGTGATGTAAATGGGTACCTGGCAAGAATTAATTCTTTGAAATGCTAGGGCGCCGTAATGGCAGCACAGCTAAAGCCGGGGTAATAATCTCCAAGTTTGGAAGCGCTTAGTGATTGTAATAAGCGCTATATAAAAACGGAGTATTATTATTATTCTAATTAATTTCAAAGTATATCAAAAATGGGGTAGCGAGCTATAAAGACCATATTGGATTTGATAAGCTTCACATTATACATATTTCAAAAATTTATATAGTATAATGCTTTAACAAAAAAACTTTCAAAGGAAATTGAGATTGGAAAATAAAGTCTTACCACTCTGAGCTTGTTTTCCAGAAGACACCCAGGGAATGAAACTCCATTGATGTGTCTCTGCTTTCTTCTTCTGCTCTGCTGATCGTATCTCACTTTCTAGTTGAATTTTGGTTCTCAGCTTCCAGGTCTCACGCTTAAGTTGCTCCAAATGCCCTTCCTTATAGTCATGCTCCTTCTTCCAGCTTAATTCTATTGACCGTTTTTCTTTTTCAAATCGCGCTCTGTCTCCCTCTCTTCCTTTTTTGAATTCTTCAACTTGCTGTCTTAGAGTCGTCTCGTTCCGCTCTTTCTCCTGTACAATATTCGTCATTTCTGCTGCCAGTGAGCGCTTCTCTTTCTCAGCTCCTGCTCTGTCTCCCTCTCTTCCTTTCTTTAATTCTTCAACTTGCTGTCTTAGAGTCGTCTCGTTCCGCTCTTTCTCCTCTAGCGTTTTTGTCAAAGTGTCTTCCTGTAGTAGCTTAGACACTAATTTCGTCATCATTTCTTCGTTGTCGGTCTCTAGTCGCTCAAGCTGACGTCTTGCCTTCTCTTCTGTCCCCTGTAATTTTTCAGCCATTGTTTCGATACGCAGATCCTTTGATTGTACTTTCTTTTCAAATTCCATCTCCCTCTGCTTGTACGTCTCCATTATCTGTTTTGCTTTTTTCTCGTTTTCCATCATTGCCCTTTCACTATGTTCACGCCTTTCTTGTTCAACCTTCATGGTATCTTGTAGTCTTCCATTTTCACTGACTATGCTTTTGCGACTTGCACGGGACTCGTTGAGTTCCTGCTCTAAGTCTGTAATTCTTCCTTGGAGTAACTTCTTTGCTTCTTCTCCTTCTTTGATTTCTTCTCCGTGTATCGTCTGTGCTTCTGTGACACCCTTTCTCCCTTGGTTCCATAACCGCTCAAAGCTGGGTAACGAATAAAGCTGTATTAGGTCAGCAGACATTCCTTCGTCACCTTTCTTCAGGCATCCATGAAGGAGGTCAAGCCATTGCAACGGTTTCTTATCTGAGCGATTGCCAAAAATGGGAGGGACGTCATAGATCTTAGTGATCCCGAGCTTTTTTAGTTTTTTTTTTGCATACTCGAGGAATTCTTTTGGCCCGGTTTCCATTGCACATACAGGGACGAGACCTATCCAAAAGAAAACAAATCAGTTCAATCAAAAAAGTCATTTAATCGTCTCATGACCTCTATAATTATATGTAACCCACATTCGTCACCTAATCCCTTTTTGTTAGAGGGGGGGGGGGGGGGGTACAATTTTTACACCAGAGTAAGGATCGAATCTGTTTATTTTTTATTCACATCTGTGCTCGAATATTGCCATTAAACGTGCTGTATGTGCATAGAGCATATCACCATTTTAGGGTTGTAAATAGAACTGGCGAGTGAGAGAAGGATCGATGGAGAGAGGGGGGGGGGGGGGGAAAGAGAAAAATGATCAAGAAAAGAGACTGCAGAAGAACCAGAAAAGGGAGTAAACATAGCCGTAGTCAGGAGATAATTATACATTTACAACTATGAAAATCAAAATTTGTAATCACATGGGCCTATTATATAATAATACAGGCCTACACAAAAAGAGAAAAGTATCTGCATGCATGCACAAGGAAAGAAAAGGTATTTAATTTACAAATTAAACTGACGAAGGGCGTGTTAGAGTTCACGATATCATCATGATCGAAATTGATGAGGTGCAATTAAGGGCTTGAATGCATAATGGATAATATAGAAAACTAAGATAAGTACTTGATTTTAGGGTCATATTGCATGAATTATGATTGTTTCCTCGATTGTTTTATGTCCTAGTCATAACTGTTGAAAAACCATTCTATAGCAGGTGTCCTTATCGTTAGATACACGTACCTACCAATTTAATAGCATGGCAAATAACATGAATCTTTATATGTAAATACAAATTACCAACCTTTATATTCCAAAGTTTCTTGTGTGAAAATAATATGGCTCGTAATGTTATTCATTTTTTCATATCTTTATTCGTCCATTCTTATAATCAATACGGTGGTTTATATCACTGCATTGTGTGTATCAACAGTGCAATTGTTTATTAATTCACAATTGTGTAAAGATTCTCGTCCCACCTATAGCGTAAAGGATTATGGGCAAACTTACCTGTAATGCTCTTTATTGCCTTGATGCATGGTAGGTAAAGGTCAAAAATAGACAGTCTAATAAAAATGAGAAAATGCACAGATTCAAAATCGTCATTATCACGTGGTGATATTTAAAGAGGTAATGACAATAAAATGCACACAATTTGATTCTCAACCCGCCACTACCGAAGGCCACCTCAAAGAAAAGAAATTGTTGCCGATTTTCCTTGCCACATTGCCCCGAAAAATGTTTCGGTCCGCGGTTTCAGAACGATGTCACGCGCCGCCCACAAGCGCCGTAATTTATGACCGTGAATCCTTCATAATTTCGATATTAAAGATGTAAAGATATCAAACATATTCGGGCACCTTGCTGTCAAATTCGGGTAACAGAAGTAAGGAGAAACATTATAAAATCACGTTTGAATGGACGAAAGTGATAAACAGTGGCGTATCTAAGTATTATTCCGCTAGGGGCAAAGAATGACATTGCCCCTCCTCCCTGCCCAAACGTATCCGCATTACTATACAAGCGAATGGGCAGTATATTATATTGATTTCAATCTCCAAAAACACAATTTATTTTACCCATATAAATATTTCAAAGGCACCATCTACTGCAGCCATAAGCGTTCCAGCATTACCATGCGATTACAAAAATGGTAGTCTATATCATTCAAATTGAATTGCCCATGTGAATATGTAGAGCGAGAAGATTAATACTCACTCTAGTAACAGCACGATACATCCGACCTTCCCAGCAAGGCGTCGTACATGTACATCTTTTTCGCTTGAAACTGGTAAGATGGTAAAAGAGAACGTATTTGATACATTGTGCATGATGAACCTTTCAGATACTATGAACATGATATTTAGCCTACATGCAGAAGGAGAGAAATAACAAAATAGACAAGCTTGTGTAGTTCTATAAACTGCATGCAATATGCCAGAATAACACAAATGAATGAATTGTTTGTGCAATAACATTTAATGAACCACACAGAATAATATTTTGTGAAAATATAAACAGTGAACTTAATGCGCTTCATAAAAAGAATCTTACACGAGTTTGAAAGTCGTGGAATCATACTAAGAAGGGGTTGCCAAAATAATGATGAATCCATGAATCTATGTTGTCCTATATAAGTATAATGTCATGTGGGAATTGTGTAAGAATTGCAGTGCGGACAATTATGGTACAATTCCAAAACCCTGAATAAAACACCCATAACGACACCAACAAACTGAGGATGTTTGAAAAGCCCAAGACATCACTCTCTTCAATGAAATGATGCATCTATCACTGTTTGAGCTTCATGATATTGAAATCGTATTTGAGAAAAGCTTGTTATGGAGCCTTGTTTGTATCTCCATGGGCTTTTGAGGAAATAACAAAATGATGTACTTATTCGCAGTTCCTTTTGATAATCGTAATGTCGTATTTGAAGATTGACCATGTCCCAAGACCTGTTTCTCCAATTTAAATACACAGTTGTATGCTCGTACATAATCAGGGGCGGATCCAGTAATTTCTTGCCGGAGGGAGGGGGGGGGGCATACGGGGGAGGGGGGGGGGGGGGGCACACGGTGGGAAAGAGAACATTTTTTCTTCTTTTTAGTCCCCCCAAAAAATATCGCAACGACTGAGCCAGCCGCTGAATAAGCGGGGGGGGGGGGGGGGGGGGGGTAAGGTCACCTTTTTAGGTCTGACAGCCATTGGCATATTTAAAAAAAATAAAAAAAATTGTTCATATTTTTTTTGGCCGGGGGGGGCACGCCCCCTGTGTCCCCCCCCCCCCTGGATCCGCCATTGATAATACCCTGCTAGCTAGCCTCCTAATTAAATACATCAGGCAGGTCAGGTATATGGTCACAGTGAAACATACACATCATTACCAATAAATGTTTCAGATAGATGACATGTTGAATTAATCAACTGCTAACACATAATCGTTTGTTTTTATTCGATTTTTGTTATAAAATAGAAATATGATATATTGCGCTCCATGTGTTTGATGTGTGACATGTAATAAGAATTCTAAAAGTTACTTTTTACTGTTAAAAAGTGACTTTTTTAGAAGAACGCAAATGTTCAAGATTTATCCCTTTCAGACGATAGAGGTGAAATGATGTCAATAGTTCATGGGTCACTCAGGCGTATGTCATGGTTTATACCCTCAATATATAAACAATTTAAATGTTAAGGACGTCTGATATTTAGCAAAAATAATTATACAATTCAAGCGACTGAATACAGCTATGACATTGTTGAATTACGTATGATTGTAATGCAGTGTAGTATCCTACCGACATGAAGTTAATTTCACGCTAAAATAGGATCATCGCGGAGTTTTGCAAAAACCACCATAATTGAATTGAATTGAATTTATTTTCTTCTACAAAACGAACAAATCAATCATTGTTTACTACAAATTCACAAACACGCAGTTGGGTATACATTCTGTCATGTTGGGCACGTGGGCATAAGTGTTATCTAGAGACAATGAAGAAAAAAATAAGAAATAAAAATAAATTATTTGTTTTACCCGACATATTTCGAGAGTCTTTAATGCTAGTTTATTAAGGACAAAGGGTAATTTGCCAAAGCAATTCATTATTTTACCAAAAACCTACCTTAGGGTTAATGAAATAGCTTTTATTCCATTAACGATACATGTTCATAGTGGAGGCGTAGTATCATTTCGGATTTACAACAAACACAAACAAAAACAACATTTTTCAATATACAAACCTGAGAAGAGAGCTTCTCTTGTGATGACGTATATAGAATCGGTGAGATATTCCTCCTGATCCTCAGTAGATGTTTGATGTTCATCAGCAAGCTTGCGTTGCTCTACGTCTCCATAAAGTGCACTTCTCAGGGCAGGGACTATGCTGTACGCATTCATGGACAGTTTAATCGTCCCAATAACCAGCGTATCAGGAAACACCACTCGGTCATCACCACAAGGTACAGCCTTGCCTGGTTTGTACGACAAGATTTCATGTCGTAATTCATCTAGCTTCCCTTTCCTAATCACCGAGCTGGAAGTAGCCATCTTTGTACAGATTTCGCCTTGAATACGCAAACAAACACGTTACACGCTCAATAGTATACCGATTTGTCGTATGGCTAGATAAGCATGTTACATAGTAGGTCTAGTTATTACTTGGCGTATGGAATTCTTTATAGGGCACGTATCATGTACACAGGAGTAACGGATGAGGGGTTTTAATGAATGATCAACCGACATTTGACTTGTGGTATAAAATATTAAATTATTATTTGATTCACACACAGTAATCTGCCCATGCACTGCCTTCATGCTCACGTGCAAATGTTACATTAGTTCTCTCCATGTTAATGGTGGAAGCACAATATTCCACTCTAGTTTCTATCCATCGATGTTTGAGCCTACCATCATCATATTAAACCCTATGATATAAATATGGCTATTATTGAGGTTTCAATCATTCTTATGCATCATAGTCAGACCAAATTAACCATTAACACATAGGAGAGGGGACTATGATGTTTCATATATTACTGTATGGTGTTTTATGTACGGTTTGGTCTCTATACCTGAGACTATATTTTTCTTGCCATATTGAGGAATTGAATCGAATTTATATTTATAATTATAATAAAATATATATTACAATATACCTTTAAAATAGAGTTGGGGTAAAGGTAATTAATGTTTTTCATAAACTTAAAAGACACGCATGTCCATAAGTTTTTGCTTTAAAATGAAAAGCCAACATAATATTAGGTACACTTCTTATATTAGCGAGTGGCTATACCTTTAATTGGCAGCATATTGTGATGTCAAAACTCAAAATGGCTGTTTAAAATTTAAAGCTTTCATACAAGCTTCCCGAATACGGTGTCTATGTTGCACAATTTGTCTGATGTTAAACTTTTCGATTTCATACATGTATATATTTCTTGTTAAATCTTGTTGTGTATAAAGAACATGCGATTTGTTTTTTGTTTAAAGAAATTAATTGGTCCTTATGGACAGTAACAACAGCAACAACACGTGCATAGAGCACCCCTGTAGTTCTAGCGGTTAAAACAATTTGCCAAGAAGTTCTACTTTTACACCCCTGTCGTTTTTTGTTGCAGGAACTTGCAGAATAATAGCGACCAATTTTTTGCAGTGAATCATTATTTGCCTTTTTATGTGGAGGCGGAAACCATTCTAAGCAATGGCAAACAAAGAGAAACCATTGTCACGTTACATGAAATTGGGAAAACCCAGAGCAAAAGCGAGGGTAGAAAAAAGATTGAACCAACTCGCGCGTGCAGAAGGTCATTAGCCCGTTCAAAGTGCACTAACGGTGTGGATTTGCCAATTCGATGAGTAGGCTACATAGATTCAGGGGCGGATATAGGGGGGTTCGGTGGTTTAATATTACGTCTATGTTTAAACCCTCTTCCCTTGGGCGGCCAAGTGAAGAAAAAAAAGGGTGTGGGAGGAAAAAAAAGAAGGAAACAAAAGTAAAACAGTAAAACGGCGCGATTTATGGAAAATCCTGGATCCGCCACTGGGTCAAACCCGTACCCCCCCCCCCCCCCCCTCGTCGGGAATGCATTGTATTGTATTGCATTGTATACATACAACCACTGTACCATGCACACGTTATTTACGATTTGTATGTTGTGTATACATCTTAGTACAGAATCTGGCCTATTTGATTTTGATCTCCACCAAACCAAAGCAATGCGATGTCATGATCCTGAAATTACGACGCCCGGCGATAGCTGGGCGGGCTGGTGAGCGGTATACGAGTTCGTTGATAGTGCCATCTTCGGCGGCTTGAATCAATTTTAGGGAATATTAATATAAGGAACCGGCAAAATTCTGGACATTTTAGTTTAAAATTTATTTTATTTGTACAGAATCATTAATATTTCACAAAAAAGAGAAACACAAACACCACAAACACACACACACACATGGACTAGCATCAGTTCAGCGATCGCTACCTACAAGGTGCCTGCACGGTGTGTGTGGTGTGGGAGGGGGTGTTAACACAGAACACAGAAAGAGTAATACAAATGTTTGTAATTATGCTAGCCTTTTATATGACATATGTATATATAACAAAGAATCTTACTCAGCAAATATTTTGAATTGCAGCAATTTTTTAAAAACAAGTTACAACTACAACAAACAACAACACAATAAAAAACGAGAATAAGTCCTCGTCATATACATTTTTCGTCGAATAAACATCTATGTTTATTATTCACGAAGTCATGAGAACACGTCACTAAGTCACCATAATACATTTTCGGTAGATATTAATTATTCACCAAGTCACAAGATATATTCACCAAGTCAACATAATGTTATATTTCCATTAGGGAGTTCTTCATCAAGTGACCGTCATGTACCAAAGAGGCCCAATCATTTTTCATCAAACCACAACAACTTGACAATATTAAACATGTTTTGTCACCGTCATGCAAATTTGTGTAGGTGTGGTGGGCCAGTTAATGAGTTGGAGACGACGAAGCTCGGATATACAGTTGAAGTCCACTTTATTAATTATATAAGTCAGCCGAAGCTCCAATCGTTACAAACGAAGGGTAATTATTTTATAAACATTTTAAATATAAGCTGCCTCTCTCAGAGGCTGGGCAGCCATATCGACAGTAAACTAGCAGCACATCCTAAACATGTTAACGGAATGAAATAAACTCTCAAATAATATGACTACAAAACCCCGCACATGGCATTTAAATACTGCGGCACCCGACGAGGCTTAGATATCACCAGCCAACCAGGAGGACCCTTACGAAGACAACTAATTACAGGACGGGATATATATAATTAACCTTAGGTCATCCGACCAATTAAGAGAGGAGTTATACCTTTAATTAATTATAACCAATGACAAAGCATAATAGATAAGAGTGATTTGAACTAGTCACCGACAAAAATGGGAGGAGTCTATCTCTTCGCGAGAATGTCGCATCCCCGGAAAAACGGTCTATTGTCTATAAACGTGTCATTGGAAATGAACACCTGTACATCTTGATGCAGGAATTCATTTCCAACGTGCTTATCGAAATGAACACATTTAATCTAATGCAAGAATTCAAAACCAGGGGTTGTTTATCGGTTCCCGGCATACTATTGGAAACATAAGTAATGCTATTTAACTTTTAGGTGTATACAATTAATCAACCCAGCCCGGCTCTTCTATGGCTCTAGCGCCCCCTTTAGATCAAATGAGTTGCCCAAATGAGCGTACAACTACATAGCGAAAAGTCTTAACCAAGTCACGGAAACACTTTACCAAGTCATTTTAATGTCATCAGAGGCGGCGCTCCTGTGAAGGGGGGAGGGGGGAGGGGCAGGGTAATAATAATAATACAGACATTTATAACGCGCAGGGTAACACAGTTTCTGAGGTAGCCCTAAAGTGCCCCTTTTTAAGTGTATAGGCCAAGTGCCTCTTGTAATAACCGACCTCCCCCTTATAATAAGTGCTCCTTTTCCTTGTGATAAGTGCACCACCATCTGTTCATAAGATCCCCTTCCCTTTCTCACAAATTCCCCTTTTTACCTGTGATAAATGCCTCTATTAAAATCTAATAAGTGCCCCTTTTCCACTGGATCAAATGTCCCCTTTCCATTATCATAAGTGGCCTTTTTTCATCTCTGGTACGTGCCCCTTTTCAGGTACGAGAAGTGCCCCTTACCACCTCTGATAAATGCCCCTTACCACATCTGATAAGTGCCCCTTCACCGCTGATAAGTGCCCATTCACATATGGAAACGTTGTATCATCCGCTCAATCTGACTTGCGTGCATAGAACAAATAAGCATTTTTCCATGAAAAAGTGAAGTTTTCTAAAATGTGCGTTTCTTTCCAGCATTTGGGCGCCCGGAAGTCACATTTCATAAAGTATAATATAAAAAGACCATATGCAAATTTTCTGTACTTTTGTCGGAAAAAATACATTTATCCAACACAATGTCGTCTTTTTTGCGTTGGAGAAGAGCAAATAGCGAGTTTCAATCACACTTTGGCCGCTCTTGCAAGCTCTCACTCGTTTTACTGTGGTCAAGCGACTTTGGGGCAAGCGGTTAATGAAAATACTAATCGTTAGCTTTCTTCTGGTAATAAACTTGTTTTGATTGATCGTATAATTTTGTCGGAATAAATTAAACAAAAAGGCTCGACCAATAACTTATCAGTGTCTGAATTTACCTTTTGACCTTGAATTCCCTGATGCAGGCTCACTAATGACGTCATCTTCGCTAATTCGGCGTCTTTTATCGTAAATTGCGACACTTTCACAATGTTTATACATCTTTGTTTAACTATTAGTAAGATTTAACATATTTTTTTTTCTGATATCACTGAAGTTTTGGGTTTTATTTAATGAGTAATTTTGAAATAAGAGCCATGTTACTGTTTTAATTTACTGGATCGTACCATTAAAGTCGCAGGGTAGAAATATGCATTTTCCAACTGCGCCAAATTTAATTTACGTTCCGACATTCTGTTAAATGGGTTCGTGTTATTAAGAATCCACTGCTTTCTGCGCCAACAAACGTCCACATGCGGAGTCGTTAATCAACTAAATTATTCAAATTTATGGATGCTTCCTAGCTTCCCAGGTGTTTGTGTTGCTGTTGAAGCATTTCATTCATCTGCCATCACTTTTTGTTCTCCAATTGCCACAACACAAATTTCATTTTGGTTTTATAGTTTCATCGAAGTCGTTTATCAACTATATGTTTTCAAATTTATGAATGCTTCCTCCCCAGGTGTTTGTGGTGATTATGCATTTTATTCACCTGATATTATTCTTTGTACTCCAATTGTTAGAATACAAAATGCATTTTGGTTTTATAGATTCATGCAATAAGTAAGTCAATAAAAGAGTATGTTCTGCACAATAAAAACAATGTGTGTCCCTATTGTACAATGTAATGTGTCCCCTCATTTTGTAATAGTTAATGTACCCATTCACATAATGGAACTATCTGCCCGATGAAGCCAGTGGCCCGTGACCCCTGAGCACTCAACACCGTGTGGGAGTCAGTTTGTGATCAACTTCTTTTATGAGACAAATACAAGCAAACGTTTCCATATGCGCTGATAATTGCCCCTATTCAAACCTGACAGGAACACGTTTTACCTTTATAAGTGCCCCTTTTCCTTTGTAATAATTGCCGCCTCCTCCTTCTGATAAGTACTCCTTTTCTTGTTTGATGAGTGCCCCTGTTCACCTTTGATAAGCAACCCTTCTATTTTGACACGTGCCTCTTTTCCTTCTGATAAGTGCACCTTTTCCTTCTTATAAATGCCCCCTTTTCACCCGCAACAATTGCCACTATCAAAAAATGACAGGTACCCCTTTTTCTTTATATCTGAATAAGCTTTTTTCCATTTTTATAAGTGCCCCCTTTCATCTCTGGTGAATGCCTCTTTTCAGGTGCGAGAAATTCCCCCTCTCTGTGCCCTTTTTCCTTTCTAATAACTGTCCTTTTCCCTTTTGCGGATAAGTGCCTTATTTTCTTTTTTCCATATTAAACATGCACCCTTCATTCAATGCGACTTAGAACCCCCTTTTCTTTCATTTTCTCTAGAACCCGCTCGCAACGCTCGCTAGCATTGATAGATATTGTAATTAAGTTACTTATACAATGATTTTTCTGCCTTCCTTCATTAGATTGTGCTTAAAACTCATCAAAGTTTTTGTCCTCTTTATAAGATGTAATTTTTCCAATTGCGACCTCACACATCTTAAAAATCAATATTCAGACCATCACACCCAACTGCAAAGTATTTTGCTTAAAGGTCGGGTGACATCCGAATGAAAGTTGATTCCTGTTGATATATAGCTGTATACATCTCATATTTTGTTATTCAAACAGCAAAATATATTTGTATAGATTTTTAGAAAATTGTTTTGATAATTTTCTCCGACCTGCTAAGCTCCACCCTAAACAAATGCTCAAGATCTCATTCATCTTGTGACATCATATATATATATATATATATATATATATATATATACATATCAATCATTAGTGAGCTAACAAGAGACAGTGGTATGTAGCTTCCCCCATTTCAGCACATTCTCACCAAAGAATTGCATTCTTTCATACAACACCTACACATTACCTTTCTTTCCTTGTGACGCTACAGCACGTCCACGGTCGGACAAAGCAACTCCTATGTTGGTATTGTAAGGTCTATTGTATACAGGTGGTAAGTTCTGGTCGATCAAAAATGCATGTACAATATCATTCACATTCATGAAGAATCTGGATAACCTACATTCAGCTTTGACAGGCTTGAATGTATTGCTCTGCTGTGGAGTACACGGAGCTGGAAAAGGGCCAAGATTTCGTAAAAATCATAATTGAAAATTAAACAACATTCATTAAAGGTAATACAAAGTGTTGGTATGGGGACATGAATTTGGTTCAAATGAACATATTGGAAGCATATGCGATCCTACAATATTTAGTGATCGTTGTCGCGGTTGAAATCGAGTCTAAAGTTATGAATTATAAATAATTAACTCTTTATGCTGTATTATATATCACAACTACATATTCAGAGATTTTCATGGTCGCAGCTACTATTGTACGGCCGTAGGCGCTATTTGAAATTTATCTAAATTTACCGGGAGCACCAGTAAATTTTTATATTCAATTTTTCTCGAAAGCAGAAGTGTTTTAGGGGCTAAATATTACATCCACAGGGGCATCCAAATATGTCAACATTGTAAAGAATCACTATCCACCCAATTTTCAAAATTTCCCAAAACTTTGTATTACCTTTAATAGCACAATTGCGGTCATTTGCAGTCATTTTTCCTTCTTTGCAACTGGCAGTCATTTATTCACCCCATTTTCGTGTAAAATATGGGGTCCTCAATTTTCACTCATAGAGAGAAATCCACAAACTCTTTTGATTTAATATGTCCAACTTACTTTAATGAAATCATCTTGCTGCTACAGATACATTTTGAGATAAGTGTCCGAGGGCCTTGAAATCCCTAATAGGGGGGGGGGGGGGTTAAAGCCACGCTGTACTACTTGTAGCTACTTGCTCCCTCTATAAACAAAACAATGCCTAATCGGTAACCATTGGTCCCCCATGATCCTTTTTTCTTATGTTATTTGAGAGCTGAGTTGATGAGATAGCCACCTGTTAGTGACCACCATGGGTGGTCTAATATCTCCTAGCCAAACTAGTACAGACGGGCTTTGAAATAAATATAATAACATTGAAGAAGAAAAGAAAAATCATTATTTTAGTCAATAATCTAGAGGATATAAAGGAGTTCAAACACAATGATAGTTTACATAAAGAATATTTAAAATTTCGATTCTTCTCTTGGTATCGATAACAATGGTCCATGAAGTGAAAAAATTGTATTATGTTTTTGTAGTAAGTTTTAAGCGGGATAGATGCATTATTTCACCTTTTCAATTGACTCAACATGGCGAAGTGTGTTGAAACTTATTTGAGGTAAATTCTGAAAGGTTTTATTGTGAAAATATCAGAATCGCAGTCATCATATGTTAAAAAAGACACGTATACAAATTTACAAAAATGGAATAATAACAATGCTGATAGAAGTGATGATAATATAAATAACAGTAATATAATGATAATTACAATAATAATGGCGATAACAGTAATGATATAAATAGTAGAAATAATAATGCCAATAGTAATTATAACATAATGATAATAATAATAATAATAATAATAATAATATTAACAATAATAATTGTAATAATATTCTGGGTTTCTATTGCACTTTACACATCGCTGAGGTCTCTAATCGCTTTACAGATGATATTTTATAAAAGACGATCACAAACATAAATTATTATCAATGTTCTTAAAAATCCAAATTGTAAAGGTATACTCAAAACACTGTCTTACCACTAAGGCGGACTTGCAGTATATTGTCTATTCAATGTTACCATTTTTCCCCATCCATGAACTTATGCATGGACGTAGTGGTAATGTCTATAATGAAGAGTTTAATTCCAAAAGGAGCTAAATCCATTTTTGTGAAGAAAAAATTTGTTTACCAGATTTTGTACAAGCGTCTATGGAAAAGTGATACCTGTATAAGAAGGTGCATTTTGTCATAATTGCTCCCCAAATTTAGGTAAATAATTTTGTTGAAAGACGGGTACTTTAGTGAACAATTTTCTGATATCAATAACTCAGTTTTCATCAAAAATGGATTTAGTTCCTTTCTGAATTAAGCTCTTCATTTAAAGATGAGATGACTCTGAATTAGCCAATTTATGAACAGACTTTCATTATTTGCACCGGTGTTGCGAGCGAACGACGTATCAATACAAAAAGGGGGGAATGATCGACTCTTCCGGGAAAATTTTGTGAGTCACCTTAAGCGTGACTGCCAATCGGTTTTACTAATAAAGAACGGTCATTGAATGTAAACTCCAGAGCATTTTATTAAGAGCATCTTTCTTTTGAAAATGTCATAATCATTTTGCAGACTAGAGGTTATGCGAGCGAGTTTCCTTTCACCATTTATATTAGCTTTATAATCCTTGCTATATAATACCAATCGATGTAATTCATCATTTTTATAATGTTTATTTTAATAAGAGGTTGATAAGTCATTATAATTTGATGTATACAAATAATTGGCGAATTATCTGAAAGTTCCGCTTCCAACTTTTCATCCGTATTTATATCTCTATTTTATCTATTTATCTATGTCTTTCTCTCTATTTAACTATAGTTAAATATTAGAATAGATGTTCTCGCTTTCTTTTTCTCCCCCCCCCCCCCTCCCCCTCTCTCTCTCTCTCTCTCTATCTCACTCACTCACTCTCTATCTCTCTCTCTTCCTTTATATTCTATTCTTCTCGCGATACCTTTCTTCTGTTCTCCTTTGCCTTTCCCGTGCATTTCTAGTCGGTTTCGTTGTTTTTGTCGTTCCTGTACTTCTCCCTCTTTTGCTATACCCAGCCTTTCCATTGCTTTGTCATCTTTTCTAGCACTTATCCTTGTTGTTTTGTGAACAGTGTGCTTTTAGCAACTGTTGCATCCCTTTTTCAGGTTTCGAAGAACGCTTGTTTTGAAAAAATCTGTCATTACTTGACAAAAGCTTTAAGCCGAAAATGAGTATATTTTATATTTCCAACGAGTATTTCATTATTTCTCCTTAACTTATCTATTTATCTATATATCCATTTATTTATTTATATATCTATCCATGTAATATATCTATATACATATATACCTCTATATAATGTCTATCCCTCCATCTGTCTCTCCATCCATCCATCTATAAATCTGTCTATACAAGTATTTATCTATCTATCCATCTCTTTCAGTTCATCCCTTTATCTATCTTATTATTTATTACTCTTTCTATCTTATTATTTATTTCTCTTTCTATCTATATTTCTATCTTTTCGCATATCCTCCAATGGAAATACTGCTATGTGTCTGACATCAAGTTTCTTTTGCCAAGAAACTCATATTCATGATGGACCGTACAGTAAAGATACGGTGGTGCAGAATGCTCTTTGCCCCTGTAAATCTTGTAGCGCCATCTACAGTGTTTTTCTTTAAAGGGAAGGACGGATAGTCTAATACTCCATCCACCTTTCTCCGTCACTCTACCATTCAAGTTTTTTAATGTGCGTTTACACCATTAGTTTGGGAAGCTTGGAAAGGGAATTGTGTGTTGAAGTATATGGGTAAAGGCCCTTTTTTAAAAGTGAACCGGTAACACTGTTGAAGGTTGATGACAACAACTACTTAATTTGTGTATGGAATGTTACTTATCATATTCTTTCTACTGTACTAACCCCCTAACACGCGAAAAATCCTGAAAAAAGGTTATCTTACCACAAAGATATATATGGTTTTCTTTAAAGGCGTCAATGTGTAACTTCCTCCAACTGTAAATTATCCCAACCAATTTTAGAATTATTCCAACCGATTTTTCATGAAAATAAGACACAAAAGAGTTTTGTTTTAATTTAACACTTAAATGTTTGGAATGGTATAAAGAGCCAATTCATTGCTTTATGACGATTTCGATTCACCTAAAGTTTAATTTAATAATAATAATATAGCTGAGAGAAGTTAGGAATAGATCAGAAAAGTTTTTCAAATTGCTATCATTAATAATGATATGTTTTCACTCAAAATTTCAGATAATCTTTAACTGTAAAATTTAGCATTGAAGTCACTTCCTTAGCACCATTTTATCTCATCTAAACAATGTTACCAAGTCCCTTTAATGGCTCTCAGCTCACGATACTACGTGTCGTTTTACATGTGTCTCTGTATCGGTGCAATATGTTGTATCGTATACCCTGCAAAATTTCAAACATAACGATTCATAAACAAACAATTTCACTGTATTTAATTAGATACATAAACTAATTCAAGTCTTCCACACAAATACCAAGAAAAAAACCCAGCCAATATGTAGAGGTAAAGTTAATCATACCGCCTCCGCAAAAAGCAAAGCTCATACTTCCGTGGGAAACGAATGTAGGCTGCGGTGTAAATTTTGAAACGTACGCACGGATCCTAATGCGCGCGCAATTTCCGACGTTTCAGTTTTTTCTATCGCAAGCGCTCGCCTCAAGTTCCGCTCCCCAAATTCTCACCCGGTTTTCCATCCCAAAGCTTAATCACGAATTAGTAAGGCTCCCAAACACACTCCTTGGACTTTACTTCTTGGAATTCTCTCCCAAAAGCTGAGAAACTTCAACTACTAGCTCACCATCGCGTGAAAATATATATTTGAGGGAGTCGACTCGTGTAAAGATACATATCATCAAAATGGGTTGTTGGGTGAAACTGTCAGTTATTGCTTTATTACTGGCCTTGGTGCTCCTCACAGAAGCCAAATATTCAAAGAATGACGTCGAGGTAAGATCAAATATTGATTTTTTTGAAAAATTGAATAATTGCAAAAACGATTTTTAAAAGCATTTTGGTATTAATTCCTTATGTCGTACTTTAACGATTCATATTATACTATCTGGAAGGAAGCGAAATGGCATTCATTTATATATTTGACACAGAATAACTCCCTTTTTGCTTTAGATATGTTAATCATTACATAATATTGGTATTGGTAAAAGTATTGTAAATTAGCTATTATTGTAAATATGAACATGATTTGCAAATAGGTAGGAATGTCAAAAAGAGAAAACAGATAACGTATTTGAAAAATGAGAACAATATTTGAACTAAAAGAAAGAAAACATCATTGGTATTTCACACAGAAGACCCAAATATCTGGATAAAGAATGACACCGAAAAACTAATTTAAACAAGGATGAGTATTACGATAATGTTATATCCGTCAACGTTTTGCTAAAAAAAAATTGATGACAATGATTATTGCATGAACTTTCATTCAAACACCGACCGTCGCTTTTAACCATCAATAAATTGAAGTAACTATATCAGATCGAGTGCTTCATGCTATTGTTCTTGATGCTTTTAGAGGGGGTAGTCAGATATATTAGATGGATAGAAAGAAGGATTTACATGATAACAATTACAACATTTTATTCAATAACTGGATATATTTGGAAGGCGGTCAGAGCGATCGGCTTTTTTGTCCAACTTCCATGTTTCAGACTCCGAAATAGTCAGTGAGAGAATGATTTTTTAAACAAATATTATCACTGCTTCATTCACGTTTCTTCACTTTACTCTCATGGTCATGATATACATATTTCCTTGAAATTATATTCTTGTATTGTACCAAACTAACCTTAAAAATGATTGAAAACGCTTATCAACTTAAGAGGGGGATGATAATCCGATTAAATTCTTGCTGTGAAAATGTCAAGATATTGAGACCTTACCCTTTGGTAGACGAGGCAGCTCCTTATTCATCCCTCCCATTCAATCTCTCTCTTTCTCTCTCTCCCTCTCTCGCTCTCTCTCCCTCTCTCTCTCTCTCTCTCTCTCAGACAAACACACACTCCCCCCTCTTTATTTAACTCGTTGCACTTTCCTGTGTGTTTTTCCCTCTCTTCCTGTCTCCATTATCTGTCTCTATCTCTCTCTTTCTATATAAATATAATATATATATTATGTATATACTTTTTTTCTCACCCCTATCTGCCTTTGTCCCCTCTCTCTATGTCTATCTATATATCTATACCTCTTTCTCTTATATCTTTTTTGTTGTTGGTCTTTTTACTTTTCTTGTAGTTCATATTATCTCTCTTTTTACTTTTTACTTTTTGTTTAAAGTCTTCTTCTCTCATTCAGTTTCCCCTATGCGATGGCCAGAGGCTCCTTTTGTTACTCTCTATCTCTACCTCTCTATTCATATCCTTCTCTGTCTCTCTGTCTATCTGTCTCTCTCTCTCTCTCTCTCTCTCTCTGTCACTTCGTCTCCTTCTCTCTCTCTCTCTTACTTGTTCACTCTCCCTCTCTCTCACTTTTCCCTCTCTTCCTCTCTCTGTCATTTCTCTCCCGTTAATAATAATACCCCCCTCTTCCAATCCTTCCTCTACACTCACCTCATTCCTTTAATATCGCAGTATCTTCGTATGATGGTTTTCCTTCAATATTACTCGAAGATCTCCTGGTAGTGATGGTTTGCACGTACTGCGTGGTTGTGGTCAGGTGTGTGATTGCTATTCGGTTTTACTTTCGTTTTTCTTTTCGCTTTGTATTATTTTGTCTTGTTTTTGTTTTGTTTTGTTTTTCCTTCATTGTGCCTTGACTTGTTTGGTTTATTCTACACGGAAGCCTCTTTAGATTCCAATATTATACCTTGATCTCATATCAGCATCACTGTCTGCTTTCCTAAGGGGTAAAGGAGCCTATCATTAAGGCCATTCTGTCTCTCAATGAACGCCTGTGATACGATTATCGATTTCCTTCTCGCTGTTTACATTGGACATTTTGTTTAAAATTGAAATCTAATGAAGTCGAGCTCTGAAACCACTGTTTTGATTAACCAGACAATCCAATATTGGCTAAATACCGCACATTTGAAGCAATAGTATTATGCAAACTGATTAGACGCACATGTTTCGACCAACATTTATGTCAAATGTAATGTAATAATGAAAGAGATAGGAAGACAGGGATAGTAGAGGGAGGAAGGGAGACAGTGTGTAAGAAAGAGAGAGAGAAAGAGAGAGAGAGAGAGAGAGAGAGGGGGGAAAGAGACGAGATTAGTGTGTGAGTGTGTGTGTGTGAGAGAGAGAGAGAGAGAGAGAGCGGGAGAGGGGGAAGAGAGAAAGAGAGAGATTATACGTGGGCGTAAATCCGCCTGCTCTCATTAATCTCGATCAATTAATAGCAATTTCATTAATAAATGATAAACAAATTTCAAAGTAAAAAAACCCAAACAAAATTCACCTCATTCTATGAGGCAAGTCCTTACGCCCGCCTCGGACCCTTGGTCACGTGTCATGCACGCTCCAATCGGGACCGACCATACGCTTTGAACAGGTGAGCGATAATCGTTGCTCGATTCCTTTTCTTCTTATATAAACACAAACTATGGACGTTACAAATAAACCCTGATTGACATGATCCTGATGACTAGTCCCTGGAAAAGGAGGTTAATATTGCGCTACAAAGAAAACCATGAAATGATTATCGGGCAGTCCGTGAATAGAAGGGTGCTAAATATATCTGATTTTGTGTCTTTGATAATACTGACACCTGAAAGCTGATATATTACTTGCATGTTTACTAAGTTGTCGTATGCCCTATTAATAGAGTGTCGTCCATGAAAGTGATAACTAAAGACGAAGGGTTATTTTGTTGTCAATTCTAATTCTAAAATTGGGACAGATCAGGTTCTGCGTGTTTTCTTTCTTGGAACGTGGTCATCGTATAGCCAGCATAAGAAAGATTATCACTTTAGGAATATCGGTCTAATCTAAAAAGCTTTCTTCTTAACAAAGAGAAATAAAGAAAAACTGCCACCACCTAAAACAAAAGAGAAAAAGAAAACATTAACAAACATGACGAAACAAGAGATAAAAAGAGGAAAAAGAATAAAGGAAAAGAAAAGATAATAACAAGAACAGGGAAAAATAAACAAAATAAAAGGAATTGAAAAGAGAAAAAAAAGATAAACAATAACACTAATGGTATGCCAATTGATAATAAAGTGGACTTTCTAAAAACATAGACATGACTGCACTATGAATATATACGATAAGTTCTTCAGAACGACGTTTTTCGCATTTTTGTTGTTGAACGGGTACCTTTAATATTTCTATATTACCTATTGAATGGAGGTATAGCAAGACATATATACTCAGCGTGATACTTTACTTTATAGAGTCTATACATTACATCGTGCTGTCAATTCTATATTCGTTTCCAATCTCCATACACACGCGCATTAATCTTCATATCAAACTGCTTTCACCGGTAGATATGAACCTATTAGAAGGTCAACTTTGACAGGATTCTTTTGATAAAACATCCTTCACATATATCCTTGAATAACGATGAATATTACATGCACTCTTACAAGTCTGTATATTATTACAAGTGTACATTTGTTCAAGGGTTTCCATTTGGTCATGGTTGCGTATGCCTTTTGAAAATAAACATGCTTACAAGAATATATGATCGTTGTAGAAAAAAATATTTTATCATAAAAAAAGAAACATCCGTTGAGGCTGAATGTTTTTATTGTAAAGGGGCATAACAAATAAGTGAATACAAAACTCGTTTTTTATATTACCTCCCGTAGAAAGCGAGAGAGAGAGAGAGAGAGTGTGTGTGTGTGTGTGTGTGCGTGTGTTTGGTGTGTGTGTGTGTGTGTGTGTGTGTGTGTGTTGGGGGCGCACAGAGAGGGTGGGAAGAAGGTGCGGGGGGAATGAGACAGAGAAAGAATGATAAATAGAGAGATAGAAATCAACAGACAGAGAGAGAGAGTGAGTGTGTGGGAGAGAAATATATACAGAGAGAGAGAGAGAGAGAGAGAGGGAGAGAGAGAGAAAGAGAGAGAGAGAGAGAGAGAGCACGACAGATGCAGAGAGACATCATACAAAGTCTTTTTTTTAGAATAACATACTCCAGTGTCTTGCTATATGCGCGTTCGCTGGGTGACCGAACGCGTAGGAAACACCCGTTTAATAAATCACTACCCGGTGTATTTTAAACAAGAGTGTAGTATCAGTTAACACACGTGGGACCAGGGCACTGATCTTTGAACATGTTGGTTTTGTCTCAATGTACGCTAGGTAAAGGGCCCTTGAACAAGCCAGCTATCTCCTTTATGTGGGTCAAAAGAACAGGTATTTAAACACACCCGGGATCAAATTTACGTTAGGTCTTCAACGTCATGAATAAACGATGAAACCAAGAGAGAAGGAGAGGGAGAGAAAGAGAGAGAGAGAGATAGAGAGAGAGAGAGACATAGAGAGAGAGAGAGAGATAGAGAGAGAGAGAGAGAGAGAGACATAGAGGGAGGAAGAGAAATAGAGAGAGAGAGATAGAGAGAGACAGAGAGAGAGAGAGAGAGGAAGAGACAGAGAGAGAGAGAGAGACATATAGGGAGCTGAGGAAGAGAGAGAGAGGGGGGGGGGGGGAGGAAGTCATGGCCCTTTCTATTCTTCTTTCATCCTTTCATTTAATCTGCTTTATACATTACATTCAAACCTAAACAATGTGGTACATGGGTAAATAACACAATAATACAATATCAATATATAATGTAGGTGTGTGCGTATATACATATGTGTGTGTGAGTGTATGTGTGTGTGAGTGTGCGCGCGCTAAATATTTGATGCATGCCGAGTATCAAAGAAAATCAAATATATTTTTGCCCGTATCTTTAGATGAAGATGACAAACATTATCATTAGGCAAGTAATGAACTTTAACTGAACGAATATTGTTTATCATGTATATTGTAACCATTTCTATTTCGACTTAAATTCTGTTTGATAAGAACAAGTAGCCTTGGATCGTTTCACTCTTTGTTTTATCCATTGAGAACAGGTGATTTTTGTTACACAGATATATTGATACATTGTGTATAACTTTATTTCATTATATCACTCGCTTTTGCTTTATATATTACATCTGCAGACTTTAGGTTTACTGATTATCCCAAACAACGCCCATTCTATCAAATAAGTCTTCAGTTTCAAGATATTTCCTTTCGATCTATAATGTAACTTTAACAACCCTGAACTGATTTTTTGCTCACATATGTACCCTCTACAATTTTCATTTAAATTCTCAAAGGCTTTACCGTCATACAGCATTTTCAGTATGATATGGAAATAATGTCAGGTTCTGTCTTTTTTCAAATTTTATTTGCACCCTTAAACCCGTCTTGCGCCTTGCAAAAAGCGCATGTCATGTATAAGTAATTTCAACAGCGTCCCAATTATTCCTAGCATAATTAAATCTAAGCTGAGACGAGATTTTGTAAATGATAAATGAATGTTATTATGATTAAAATGTGAAATCTCCGCTAGCTACATTATCGCTCACGAGTGCGAGGTTTGTATAGTCCAGGAGAAAATTAGGTAACTTTGAGAATGATAATTATTATGAAAAACATAAAAATATTTTTTAAAGGGCAAATGTACCAACAAGCTGAGCATAACTTTTCTTCAAAAGAAAGCAAGCGATTCTTTTGTTGTTGCTTTCATGAATGTTTATTAATGCAGTCTTATCTCATCATTCATGAGATTTAATGGGTTACTTTCGATAAATGTAAGCCGGGATATTGAGTAGTGTGTTCTAAAGGTACAGTATACAAAAAGAGATGAGGAGCGATACGAGTGTATAAGTTGGGGCACCCGCGGTTGTAAAGGCACATGCTCCTTCGACAATCATTGTAGCGCTTTGTAACTGCAAGGAAAAGGCGATATATCAAATATCTTTTGGATTGGATTGGATTGGAAGACAACTTTTCCAACACTCACCCAATTCCTAATTACACCCAAGATCAACTAACACTATAATTAGCTCTCAGTATAACCTTAATCCTCAGCAAACAATCTAAAACTTCAAATGTTTAATAATCTTTTTCTTTTTTCTTTTCTTTTTCTCAAAATGTCACATTAACGCTATGCTAGATACTAGATTCAACCTTAGTGTTGGATTCAGCACGTTCAAAGTGTTAGTCTACTATTTTGAAAAAGTGGTCAACCCTCGATCCTTTTGATTGTTAATCGAATCGTAATCCTATCGCAACACAAAAGTCTTTGACGAAAGAAAGCCAGTAGCTACTGTCAGATCATATCAATTTTTCGAATGTCCGTTACATCAATAATTCGATTAAAAAAACTCTTGTTTGTGCACATCGTTTTTCAATAAGTTGAAGAAAAAAAAAAAAAAAATTCGTTGCTATGTAGGCCTACATGTACTCATCATTAGTATTATATTCAATTATGACCTTTAACAGTATTCAGGAGTAAATGCGTCATAAAGGTCTGATGGAGGCGTCTAAATCATCAATGGGACACCTGAATCACTGACCTTTTTCCAAGTGTGAAATGCGCCATAAGGGGTATAAGTTCCTTAGGTTTTTTATGAAGAGCTTAATTCCAAAAGGAGCTCAATCCACTTTTTATGAAAATTGAGTTTTGGTATCATAATATCTTACAGTTAAGTACCCGTCTTTCAACAAAATTATTTACATACATTTTTCGAAAAAATGCACCTTCTAATATCACTTTTCCACAGACGCCTGTACAAAATCTGGTAAACAATTTCTTTTTTCTCCGAAGTTACACAAATGGATTTAGCTCTTTTTGGAATTAAACTCTTCATATTATGTTAGCATGCTCACCACCTCAGGCCTACCCTGTCAGTCTAATCTTCACGCGAAAGCATGCTGGTGGATTAACACTGTGTTCTCAATATTGCTATAATATTGGGTTAACCTACTGTGAATGCATAGCGCTCATTGAGAGGACAAATAGCCCCCAGGGAAGCTGCGAGGATTCCTTGTTACCGATATTAGCCTGGACTGGAATACAAATTGAGAATTGGTCAAGACTCCCCTCCTTTCGATTATGATTCATGGTACCAATGGCATGTGTTCATAAAGAAAGAGTAAATAATTTTACTTGCAGCATTTTATCTCCTCAATCAAAATAGCGATAATGGTAGTCACATTTGTATAGCGGTTATTAATACGTTTCTAAGCGCTTTACATCGAAATCATTACTACCCTGTCAATAGATTGGATTGCTATTTAGCACATGATATCATGACATGGGTGGAGAGTGGCAGATGTAGATCAAAGTCTAGCAAAAGGACATTACAATATGAGCATGACGGACAAAGAAAGAGGACAAAATATACAGTTCCTCAGGTAGATAAAGGAACATCCCTTCACTGCTATTATGTAAAAATGTGTAGAACAGGTGTCACATGCATATTCACCTGTTCTACACAGTTTTACATAATAGCAGTGAAGGGATGTTCCTTTGTCTACATGAGGAACTGTATATTTTGTCCTCTTTCTTTGTCCGTCATGTTCATGACGTTTATGAAACTTAAAACCTTCCGCGCTTCGCGCGGGAGTGGGGGGGGGGGGGGACCTGAATTCAGACGAGGATTAAGAGTCGAGAACTGTACAACGAATCGTCTTCTTTCTCTAATGATTTAATGAAACGTAAAAGCTTCCGCGCTTTGCGCGGGAGGGGGGGGGGGAGAATCTAAATTCAGACGAGGATTATTTTCAAAACCGGTACAACGAATCGTCTTCTTTCTCTAATGATTTAAGGAAACTTAAAAGCTTCCGCGCTTCGCGCGGGAGGGGGGGGGGGGGGAACATGAATTCAGACGGGGATTAAGAGTCGAGAACGGTACAACGAACCGTCCTCTTTCTCTAATAATTTAATGAAATGTCAAAGTTTCCGCGTTTCGCGGAGGAGGGGGGGGGGGACTCGCCCCTCCCTGCACCGACCCCCCCTCCCGCAATACGTCACCAGGCGCGGACGCAGGATTTTTTCAAGGGGGGGGGGGGGTTTTAACATTTATAAATCGGGCCGAAAATTTCGCAACGGCTCAGCCAGCCGCTGAATAAGCGGGGGGGGGGGGGGGGGTAAGAGGACATTTTTTTTTTTTTTTTCGCGGCCCAAGGGGGGAGGGGTTTAAACCCCCTAAACCCCCCCCCCCGTAGATCCGCGCCTGGTCACTGTTGGTCACCATTACGTACCAATATTTGGCTCGCATAATTTCAAATTTGGCCCCCCCCCCCCCTAAGAAATCCTGGATCCGCGCCTGTATTAAAGCCACCCAAGGGAAACACAAAAAATGGCCACTGAAGACGTTCTTTTAAGACAGGTTCTTCATTATACATTTCCTTCTATAGGGAGCTAATATGTGTGACCGCTATAGACAGGTGGCCTTTGTAGACAGGTTTATGTTATATCCTGTGTTATGACAGTAACAGGCACGTTTTGGAGTTGCTGCATGGCGGAAAGTTGATACTTCAGTATAGTAGGCAGGCCACCTTGTGAATAGAATGCCTTTTGAGCTATAATTGCGCGGGTCGCGCCGAATTTCCCTGGTCGCCCCATCTTTTTTTGAGCTAAGGGTTATGTGATCTTTGGCAATGCCGTATAATCATTGAATAATTGTTCAAATAAAGAGTGCAAATTTCCTCGAGTTTGGTTTGATGATACAAACATACTTTAGTATGCCCGCTCACGTCTTATTTTGACCGTGAGAGCGACGTAACCTTCACCCCTAAAGAACAGAGCTTTCCATGAAATTCAGAGGTTTGTTGTAGCAAACCTCAGGGTTATGCAAACGATAGTGGGTAAAGCACATTGCCCTGCATAAGGACACAAAGAGAGTTGGGTATTGGATTTTTCGACAGTGCTCTGATGACAATTTGTTCAACTCTCTTCAAGTCTGGTCCAAACCCTCTCACTTTGACTGTTAACACTAAAACCTAAACTAAAACCCAATTGAAACCCCCACCCTAACCCTAATCTTACATCATTGAATGTATATATAAAACGCGGGGTAATTGTCGCGTGAGAGTGACACCGTACACAATTTTTATACAACATGAACAGTGTAAACATTACTTAGAAATATAGGTCAGATGCATTCGCATGCTTGAATGGCGCAAATAATAACGCAAATAATAACGCAAGTATTAACGCAAGTAATAACGCAATTAGTAACGCAATTAATAACGCAAGTAATAACGCAAGTAGTGACACAATCGAAATAACACCTCGTATGCAATTGGCATTGCATTATATATGCTTCTATCACAGATCCATTTTTTTTCTTGACGATGTCATTCAGAAAAATATGCTTTGGGAGGATTTTCGTTCGCTGGAATTCCTAACTCTGCTATCAAGAACCCACACACGTGCCGGAACACGAAAAAGCATCTTGTTATTCATAACATGTAACACCTGTACAGACCAATGTATATTTTGTGTTGATTGCAGCTATTTATAAATCCTACATGGAATATATATTTTTAAAGTAAAAACACAAAACATAACAGCCATTAGAAAGCGGGATTCATGTCTCATAATTGGCAGTGCTAATTTAAATGCAAATCGAAATACACATTGGAAAATAACTGACAGAACGAGTGACATGTGATAGGTGGTTAGGATCCGAGGCATGATGAAAAGCAAATAAATTAATGCAATGAGTCCGAAGAAATGAAATGTGATTCCAATAAAGTATATGTGGTGGGGGAGGGGTGCGGTGCTACAATGTATGTCAACGTAAATTGCTTTCTTGGAAATGTATAACAGTCATTCAAATACATGAGCATTGATTATAGATTATTCAGTTCAGGTCATTGCAGTTTCTTATCTGTTTCATTTAAACAATTTGCATACACTTGTACATGCACGTGACAAACATACAATTCCGTAAACATTCAATATTATCGCAATAGCCGTGTCCATCAGATTCTAAAATGCTAGAAAACAAAAAGAACGGGTTAGTTTATCCGAATATGATTTCTTTTCCATCAGTAAAGTATTGAAAAAGTACTTGAGTTAATTTCTCGGAAATGTTTTCGATCGTTGCATTCGTAACAAAAATGAATATCAATTAGCCTATATTACATTGCGAGAAAAAGAAATAGGGGAACTAAAAATGAAGCTAAATTGGCAATTAGCATTAGGGAACAAATTTCCCGTCATAAACAATATGTCCGGTGTCTTTCCAATCCTACGTTTACACTATGTTCCCGGCGGCCACGGCAACCACGTTTCAGGCCACCGTGGACGAAACGGGATTGACGTGACACAACGCGGGGGACCGTATGGGCAAACGTGACAGGCCGTGATTGCCGTGGATACCGTGTCAGATTTTTAAACTGTCAAAAAATTTGCCACGGCAGTCACGGTGCGGATGAGAAACCTAGTAGGCCGTAATAAACCGGGGTGAACGTAATAAAACGTGACAGTCCGTAATAGGCCGTAACAAAACTTGGGGGTGGTCCGTAGTGGGACGGTCTAAGCGCCCGGCACGCTACGGCGCGTTGCGTTCTACTACGGTCTGACACAACGCGAGGTCTCAGAATACCATGATTGCTATTGCTTGGGAGACCTTCTTTTTATACCGCCGGCACAAACGTGCTACAAAGCTGCCCTGCGTCCACGTTTCATCCGTACAAAGCCTTGACAGAACGTGAAAAACGTGTCAGACCTTGATCAGAACGTGGGAAACGTGAGGGACCCCATCAGAACGTGACGGGCCGGGAGGGAACGTTCTGGCATCCGTGGTAGAACGCGGGCTGAACCGTAGTGCGCCTTGGAGCCTCCGGGACTCAGCATCCCCTTCCCCCCACGGCCCGTCACGGATACCGTGGTAGACCGTGAGAAAACTTGGCAAGACGTAACAAAACTTGAATCCAGAGATAAAATTGGTCTTAATCCCACGGCGCACTACGGAACATAGTGGAAACGTCTTTCTAGACTCAACTGTCGTGCGTTATTTACTTCCTGCTAAGACTTATGGAACACATGTTAATATACGTGTTCATCCAATGTGAAGAATAGCTATTATCAATTTTTAAAAAAATCAGTTATTTCATATTAGCAACTTGTGTTTTGTATTTTCTTCTTTCCGATTAAGAGAAGTATTAAGAAATATCAACTTGCGTTAATCGCAAGTTGAGATTTCTTAATACTTCTCTTAATCGGAAAGAATGAAATACATACTTATGTACATGCATGCGCATTCGTTCAGTTGGTGAATTAGAGATTCTATGAACCGTAATAGTTATGGATAAAACTTCGTTGCTGTTCGTTAGTTTTGAGTAATCGTGTGTTGTGGGAGGTGAGAAGGACTGATAAGTCAAAAATGTAGAACCCTCTCATCACAATAAAAGGGACAGTTTCGGTTGTACATGTAATTCCGTGCCATTCATCCACAGCTCTTCCGTCTGGACTGTTCATATTCGTCTCCAACGTTACTGTTGGGGTATCTCCTATTCATGCACAACAAGTTACTACTAAGAGGAGAGTATTTATTCAAACCAAACACTATCAGGCTCTACGTCAATATCCCTCCACCTGGCTAGCATGATTGGCCTGGACATTACCCTCGGGCTAGTTCACACTCAGGACTGTCTCACTTGAGATGGGTCCTTTGCATCCATATTACCCTGAGCAATTTCATAATACCCTCCCTTTTTAAAGGCATCGTTTAACAATTTTAAATCTGAGATGCATGGCCCTTCGTGTTATCAGCGCCTGTGATATGGTGTAATATTGAAGCCCTATACAAAATTGCGCTTCAAAAGGATCATGAAGTGCCTCGAAAAGTAAACAAAATCTTTGAATGACCGGCTTTACCATACTCAATTCCCAAGTAGATTGTAGTGTTATGCAAACCGTTAGGAAAACGAAAAATGAAATTTCGATTTTCAATCATGAATATCTTGATAATCAGACAGGCGATCGGCTTGTTAAAGTCATGGGATTTCCGAATGTCCTAAAGGTTTATAATTATCATTGCAGCATGAGCTAAATCAAGGATTTTGTTTAAGGATCTGAGACAAAGTTACCGGATCCCTTTAAGCAGCTGTCATACAACGTACTTTGATTACAGAATCGTAAGTGCATGGCTCCATCGACAAGTATCAACTCGGCGGTGCTTTAACGACAATTCCTCCGGAGACAATTGCTTTGGCGACAAAAGCGGAAAACGTAACAGACTATTATTTGTAAAAGTCATATTTTGCGTGCTGCTTTGCTACTCCGATATTCGCCATTATAAGAATGAAAGGAAGGAGGAGTTCTCGTAATTATTATTCATTGATATCCTTCAGTCACTGAAAACGAGACCGAGACCAGGACCCTTTTTCATCAAACTTGTTATCAATAACAAATGTCACATTTCTATAACAAATTTGGCCTCAGCCAATCAAATACAACGCTATCAGTAGCTTGTAACAGTTATGAACAGGGCTCAGACCGAAAACAGACCGATCAAACAATCACATTACCCCCAATGAAGAGAAAACACCAAATCAGGCAGCTTGAAGTTAGAGAGGAGCCAGTTTGGCGGTGTGACTATATTAGTATCAGATCCTGAGTCACATCATCACAATGAAGTTGCTTCTTTCGACCCAGGTTCAGTAAATAAATACAAAGTATGAATTAAAAGTCGTTCTAAGACTCTGCTGTATACGTCATTTACATGGACACGAAAAAAACAAAAAAACAATTGTGATAAAAAGTCACTCCGTTTCTTGTTACGTATCGACGAAAAAATAACAACAATAACAACAAACTTCTGCCAACTCCATAAATGCTAAATCAACGAACATTCCGTTAATCAATCCATTGTTTTTTATTACTCCTTCTTATTCTTTGTATACGCGAGGAGATCCAAAATCTAGTTAAAATATTCTTTATCGAATCCCTCAAAAGGGCGAGCGATTCTATTTTTATGTAAAAGATATGAAGGGATATGTTATGAGCAAATGTGATTAAGACATACATGTATATAACATTTTCCTTGTTATGTTGTCTTCTGCGGAAATAGTGTAGCTTTGGGGAGGATGACATCGCAGTCGAGACGGAGGTTGATATCAAGACTAATTCAATAGCCTGAGGTGGGGCAGCAGGAGAGGATACGATGCTTTGCTCTTGATCTGATACAGATATCAAGTGGCGGAGCGTGGGTCAAGTCATTTAGAGGGCCCCGAAATCATGGGGGAGGGGTCGATTTCAACAGACAAAAAGCGGTTTAGGGGTATAGAGGATGCCTTTTCATTTTGTTCATGTTGGCCCCCCCCCCCCCTTATCGTCTCCCTTCCCTTTCCCCAACTTCTGTCTGTCTGTCTGTCTGTCTGTATGTCTGTCCCTCTCTGTGTCTGTCTGTCTCTCTATCTCTTTGTTTCTCTCTCTCTCTGTCTCACGCTCTGTATCTCTCCTCTCTCTGTCTCTCTACCACTCTCTCTCTCTCTCTCTCTCTCTCTCTTTGATACTATATGAGGGAGAGACATGCCCCTGTGCACTTGTAGCTACATGTATGCAGGTTGAGATAGCAGGTGATGTTCGGATAAAATATCTAGTCAAAGTTAAAGAGAAAGTTCTGATGAAAGAAAACAAATCATGTATCAGCTTTCTCCTTCTTTTCCTTCTCTTTATACATTCCTTTGATTACCGAATGTGGAAAGATATCATTGTAGCAATTTCTCAAGAAAAGCGCTGTTTTGGAGTGCTCTCATATTTCAAATATTACGCCAAAAGCTTAGAACTTTGGATATATTCTGAAGCCACATGGTAGTGGCACGAATCATCATATAGGGATTTTTTTTTTGTTTTGTTTAGGTCAGCCATGAATCACATGACTTTTACAAGCCGGTCGCCTGTCTGATTATCAAGATATTTATGATTTGAAATCGAATAGCACTACAGTCTACTGGGGAAAGGAGTATGGTAAAACCGGTCACTCAAAGCTTTTTCCTTTTTTTGAGGCACGGCAATCGTTTAGAAGAGCACTTTTTAAGGGCTTCAATATACACCATGACACATACACTGATAACACGTAGGGCTATGCATCTCAGATTTGTAAAACAATCCCTTTAAGTATTTATCTGATAACGGTCTAAGAAATATACCTTACCTATCCTGGCCAGGATGACTGTTCTGTTTCCAGCTAACCGCCAATACTTATCCGTGGCACACATATAAATTCCCCTATGATTCCTAGGCACTAATTATATATTACCTCATACAATTGTAATGAGTTGGCGTCCGATTTTCGGACACTCATCAAAAGTCGATTCCATCTATCCTGTCAGGGATATGTAGGTCTTGCTATAAATAAAGATAGTAATGATGATGATGTTCACAAGCAGGCAACGTGAAGTAATTTTGGTAATCTTGAGGGGAAAAGTATTAAGCCATGAAGATATATTTATATGTATACTCAGAAATGTATATTGATAATTATGAGAATGAGTTTGCATGTAAATGCGGCTTGCATGTAGATGATGTGGATATTGATGCGATACACGTATGGTCTGTTCCTCAATTATAATTATCATTTTAAATTGAAACTGAATTGGAATTTTATAACTTTGCTATCGCTGTACACAAATGATGTTAAGTGACAGCAACACAAGTCGAAATACAGTAACGTGAAGCGTATTAGCTTAATATCATTATTAGACATGTTTTTGTTTAGCCTTATAACGGGTATCTCTCTCATCATGTGCATCTTCATGAGAAACAGGTAGTTTCGAACTGACATCGCTATCACGTGTGTAATTAATCAATCTGCCTGTCATGGAAGATCAATAGACAGAGAGTGGATAATTACAATTTAATATGACCCATTAATTAGTCCTTGATGGGCAGGCTTAATTATACCTCATAGCAGCCGTTAATTATCGACGCTATAAAAAGATATTGATTGTACCGCAGACGGCCAATTTCACCACGCGCGTTTGGGCTAGGAAGTGGGATGAAAACTGGTAATGTTGATAATATTGGGAGATGAGGTATCTTCTTGAAATTAGCATACCATCCGTGACGGGTCAAGTGCGTAATATAAACTTATCATAGAACTAAGCAGAAATTAATTTTCTGGATGAATCAATTAAGTTGGAATTGATCGAGTATAGTTCACTGACACCATCTGTATAAGCGTATTTCAAAATGGAGGTCGGATGCGATCTTTGTTTGCTTATACTCTGAGAAAAAATGATTGGCTTTCGATATTAAGGTAAAGACTATTATGTGAGATTGTCGATTCATTCTAGTCATAATTTTGAAATGGAAAAAGCGTTGGAGTAATTTCACATCAAAAGGATTGCTCTTAAATGTAAGCTTGAGTTCCGGTAATGATAGAAAATAAATTCTCACAGAATCCAACAAAATTGAGACTGAATGTTCAAGATTACAAATAGATAACACATGCCTAACGATTTTGGTAGAAAATGTATAGGGGCTGAGTAATGAGCATAGAAAGATAAGCAAATCAAGGTAAACAAAAGAGAGGTTCTTCTTTGAATTAAAGATGATTTCAAGCAAGTTTGTTTTTATTTTTCTGGTTCAAACAATCAATCTACTGCAGGAAAAACAATCAAGAATGAATTATAGCCATGTTCTCTCAACATACAATTCCCATACCAGACCTGTAGATTAGCTCTTTCAGGGAATCTTGTCCCTGTTCGGATGTTGATTGCAATAATTCCCCACATCTCTCTACTTTCTGCCACTCTACACTCTTGCATTGATATTCCACTCCATGTTTTAATGTTCCCCTCCCTTAAAGACTTGTGCACACAATAATTAATGGTTTACAACTTTGACACAAACTTTAATGTCAAACGCGTGAGTAGTCCCATACATTCATATTCGCCAGCAGGCCTTAATATAATTCCTCCTATTTCATCCCAAATTCAATTCCCTTTCGTCAACTTAATGCCTCAGTCACACCTTTGCGTATTGGGCTTGCGTATTGCTGCGTATTGCCCGAACGCAGACATAGGCAGTCATACCCAATAAAGCGCAACGAAACGTGCTCACTGCGTACTCAATACGCAGACTAGCGCAAAGGCCTGCGTTTGCCACTCGCTAGTTTTAAAATTTTCTAAACTATCGCAAGCAAACGCAAGGTTAAATCACCTACGAGCGGATACGAGTGGCAACCAGTGAATGCGAGCAACATCGAGTGGCTTAGCGCAAGTATACGCAACCATACGCACCTCTTTTTTTTGGAGCGCGTGTCACTGCCTATAGCTGCGTTCCCTGCACGATTTACCTCGCCAGAGCTCGTTGTCGTTCGCATTACTGCGCGTATTGTTGCGCTGTTGCTCGCCTACCACTCGCATCAGCAAGAACTGTTGCAATTGCCGCTCGCTACGCTGCGAGTCTAGCTCGTACGCCGTTCGCTTTAGCTTTCTCTCTCACTGCGATTAGTTGCCTAGCACCAACCACCGTCGCTGCGCTTCATAACGTTATTAAATAAACAACATTCGCCTCTGCTGCTGCTAGGCAATTTTGTTTCATAAGTTTGATTTTTCTTGTAGATGTAGACTCGTCAGAAGCCCGCAAAATGACTTTTATTTATACGCCGTCGCAGCCCAAGCGAGCTGGCACGCAGCAGAACGAACAACAGACGAGCTAAATCGAGCGAACACGCAGTGAGACGCAACGAGACGTACTGGTGCGAGCGGCTAGCGAGCAGCAAACGAGCAAAGAACCAGTTACATACGCAACGTGGCGAGCAAACTGCGTATTGAATCGTACTGCTATGAGCAACAGCGAGCTATAGCGTGGCCATAGGCAACCGTAGGCAGTCTTAGTACGAGCGGCATACGAGCTACCTACGAGCTACCTAAGAGCTAGATACGCAATAGTGTGACTGCTACCTTCAAATTTGCCGCGTATTGCTGGGAACGGCTGCGTATTGATATACCCCGTACAGCGCAGCCATACGCAGCATCATACGCAAAGGTGTGACTGAGGCATTAGGCATGGCGTGTGTCTCTGTATATGTTTCTCATTCTCCGAATTTGCTTTTATAGCATGATAGTGAAAATAATGAATATGTTTCCTAGAATTTTTAAACCTTCACTTTTGATTGTTAATGTCCATTATTTCTTTATACGATGTGACATAAATACGACTACAGATACTACTACCATTAATAATGGAGTCTTGAACAGTGGTCATGTCTGACACATTGCCACTTCTGGCGCTTCACTGTTATTACATTAAGATATTCATTTATACTACTAAAAGCCTCATAATAACGATTAATAAAAGAAGGTACATGGATGTATTATAAGATATTAATTGTATCGACATGCAGTTAGAAAAATGTATTAAAAAAAGCGATATAACGAAATTATGATGAGTGAAACTAAGGGGCATTAATCAAAATTGATATAACGTCTCTTGTCAGATGAAAAGTTTTATATGAAATTCGAGTATTCATCATTGGTAAACACATGGTGTAGAATATTAAAGCAACCATTATGAATTCTAAAAGTAAACACTTCGTAGGGGGATGGGAGCTCATCAGAAACGAAAATTAAATCCACGCACGGAGAATTTCAAATTGACTGGGAGACAAAAATTGTGAGCTCATAATTGAATCTACCCGCGTGCGTTGTCGAGGACCGCCATATACCATTACAGATTTAATTGTATCAATTTGTTTGCATTTGCTAGTCTGTCCTTTGGTGAGTGCGCCCTTATTGGAATAGATTTCCCAGGACTGTTCATCGTATCTATTCCACTCATCATCTCTTAACAGCCTGCATTTCAAATTTATCCTACACCGTGGGAATTATATGGTTCCAATAATTGTTGTTGTGGTCATTTCTATGATTTGAGGAAAAGTGAAACAATAGATACAAGTTTGAGCTTGCACAATGGCAATAATAATAGCCAGGTCTATGAACCTGTTCGGGTAAACATATGCATTTCAAATTTATCCTACACTATGAGAATTATATGATTCAAATCATTGTTGTTGTGGTCATTTCTATGATTTGCAGAAAAGTGAAACAATAGATACATGCACAATGACAAGAACAATAGCCGGGTCTCTGAACCTGTTCGGGTAAACACATGCATTTCAAATTTATCCTACACCGTGGGAATTATATGATTCAAATAATGGTTGTTGTGGTAATTTCTATGATTTAAAGAAAAGTGAAGCACAATAGATGGAGATTTGTGCATGCACAATGATAATATTAATAGCCAGGTCCGTGAACCTGTTCCGGTTATGAAAGGCAAGTTTGAACGAGGTGTCATTTAATATGGAATGGAAGATAAATGGAATACAGTAATATCATTTTACATTAACCTCATGACTACATATCAACGACAAAAAATACGATGAAATAGAATAAAGCATAATGAGGGCATTGGAAATGTAAAGCCTTGAAACTTAGTGGCAGTAACTTCTTTAACTATGACATACAAAACATTATTCTCCGGGATTCTTGTATAGTATGTGCCAACTTGCTCCAAAGTAATCAGGGTAATATTCATTTTAAAAATATTTTCTCGTTGTTCAGTGAATATTATTCTATCTCCTTATGTTTTCATGTTTTATTTGTGTGTGTTTTTTTCCCTTTGAAAATATATAATATCGATGACTGAAAAGGAATAGAAAATAAACTTGTTATTTGCAAGCGAAATATATTTAAAGCTTATTTCACTGCATGGATGCTATCACTTAGTAATTTCCCCCCAAAACCCAAAACTAGTTGTAAGGAAAGTGGAGTTACCTAAATGTTTGAACAAAAAACTCGACTTCCCCCAGAGCTAATTAGAATCTCATACATACAGTCACTTATGACATTTACATTGTAAAAAGGCAAACAAATGGTTTGAAGCCCTGGTGTGCCATAGCAAAGGATGCATGAAAGGTTAAGGCCCGGGAAAGCTCGATCGGTAATGTCACCAATTTAGCGGATAATTGCACATATCAAATACCAACGGGAGAATGACAGATAGAAAATGAGGGGCATAAAGGGCATCATGATTTATAATAAGCATGATTAAAAAATGGAGAGGGTTGATTCATATAGCACGGTCTCACGACTACACCCCTATAGTCCTACTGAATGTTTGTACTATCCTGTAAATGTACGAGAGTAGGAATCCACTCTTTTAGGAGTCATATGAAGGATCAATTTGTTTCACAGTTGAAATCCAAGCTCAGAATAGTGAAATCCACTCTCAAAAGAGCAATTCTAACTACTGTTTAGAGTTGATTGCACTCTGATTTGGAGTTGATTCTACTCCAAAACGAAGTGATCTGTATTAATTTTGCCATAAGAGTTGATCAGTGATAAATCTGCTGATAACCAATCAGAAGCAAGGATTTCACTAGCTTGTAACAAAAACTGTAATTTGTCACTGATGGCAATTTTTGTGAAATGGGGCCATGCTCTAACACTTAGCCATCTCGCACCTCCTGCCCTATATTTCAGATGGTGACGTTTAATAGAGGTCGGTACTCAGACGTAAATAATCATATTTGATTGATACTTGCCTGTTCGAACCATATCACCCTCCCACACCCTCCCACACCCTTACACACCCTCACACATGAACACCCATGGACAAAGCAACCGCGCACATTCCTCCGCCCACATTTGGCACATTATTGTTTCTTCTCATGTGGAATTGGCAGGCAATAATATAAAACCAATGTGCTTACCCCATCTAGGTAAATGTTAAAGTTTCATATTTTTGTAAATGACCAAGCTGATAGAAAAAAATGATAGACATTTCTTTGTGCGTTTACTACAGAAGAATGGAGGAATGCCCAATGTCTTCGGCACCATAATATAAAGCGGTGTCGAACCATTACACTCCTGTAAATTATGATTGTAATTGATTATTCAATATATCATTGAGATTTTCATTCCGAATGCGTATTATGAAAGGAAATCTTATGTAATGTATAATTTCTTTTCTTTTACTTTCATACAGATATACAAAGAGCTTATATTCAAGGTAAGAAATGCTACAATTTTCTATTATTTTGTTCGTTATTATAATGAATTGTTACCATCTTTCGGTGTAAACTAGCATTGGTAGTACTCCCTAGTTTGTGCTGGTTCCCGGTGTTTCCCTTCTTTCTGTCTTGTAGAAACATCTTTTGTTAAAGTCTTTAATGAGATCCGTTGCGCCTTCGCCTGTGACGTCACTTCTCCACCATCCAAACACCCATGCACTGTATATCTTTATTTAGCTCGATACCGATCAAAGTACTCAAGATACAAGTGTAGATATATCGGGTTCAGATATGAACCTAACATAAGGTGGAGCGATAAGGGTATATATTTATGTTTAAAGACAACCTGTCATTCGTTCATTGTATTCTTCGAAGATGTCCATCTAAATCGCAAAGTCGATTGGAAGGAGTTTCGTGATCAATCAAAAGTATCAATGTTAATTTTCCTGGTTTAACAGTTTATTTATATTCTTATTTATGTTTTGTTTTCTTCTTTTATTGCGGTAAAAAAGCGGATCTACTACAGAGGTCTAATACAAATTTACACATCTCACTAGGTTGTTCTTTTAAAAACTTTACAGATAATATAATTCAAAATTTCTTGGTAAAGAACAGGACATTGAATGAAACAAACCAATGTCCATCTCTAAATACAAAACGCTACAACGGGCATAGTAAAGAGAGAGAGAAAGAAAGAGAGAGAGAGAAAGAGAGATAGAGAGAGAGGGGGAGTGATCTGAGGAGAGAGAACGAGAGAGAGAGAGAGAGAGAGAGAGGAGGGGGATGGGAGGGGGGATGAGCATTTACAAACAGATCTGGAGAAAGAACCACACAAGCAAACTACTTCACTGAAAATTCCCTGCAGCTGACTTCGATCTTGGGTCAAGAACCAAGTCAGAAAGGAGAATGTTTGGGAGTCAGGCAATAATTGCTAGGGCTGCACAATTACCATAATGTTGTTAGCATGGATTCCCTTTCCGGGGATAATCGAATTAGATTGGCCGAAACCAATCACGAGGTCTGTGACGTCACGTATGACTAGCGATTTCTTATTGTATCAGTTAAAGTGTGAGTATTCTATGACATGATTTATTTGGGCAACTTCGAAAGTAATGTAGAAGATGATAACGACGATAGGATACAAATCCGAGCAAAAATGTGACATTGCAAGGCAATAGCTTCAAAACAGCGAGAAGCGTACAACACATATTGTTAACCAAGCAGTTGCCAGGTATCTATTTAACACCTGGATCGAGAGTGGCAAAGGTAGACGTATGTCTTGCAAATGACGCTAGTGCTAAGTTGGTATTCGAACCCGGAACCCTCCGATTGAGAGACAAATGAATGAACCACTACACCATGACCCCCCCCCCCCCCCCCCTCATAACACTTTATTGTATGCTGAGATCCAGAAGGGCCTAAAAGTCTGGCTCTCAACAGTCGTAGAATGCAGAGAGTGTTACCATAGCTCCGTGGTTATATGAAGGCAGACAATTTGGTTAAGATGCCAGCACAGTCTTGAGCTCTCCTCCTGCTCCTGGGATCTAGTTTATCACTCTGCGTTCATCTCGCTAACACAATCCAATTTAGTTGGGTAGGTAGCCGCTTAACTCGCGGTGCTTTTATTGAAATAGTGCGTCCTGTGCTGGCAGCTTTTCACTCACAGTCTACTCTCAAAGGATAGCCCGATGACAGGAGGTGGGAGTGCGGGGGGTGGGAGTGCGGGGGTGGGAGTGGGGGAGGGGGGTGGGAGTGGGGGAGGGGGTTGCAACTTAATTCAAAGGCAAAGGAAAGCAAAGGAAATAACAAATCAGGAGAATAGAGAGAGAGAGAGGGGGAGAGAGAGAGAAAGAGGGAGAGAAGGGAGAGGGAGGGGGAGGGGAGATAAGAGGCCTCCTGTCCTCTCGACCTTAACGTTTATCCAGTCCGAATTGCAGACGAATCCTCTCTAAATAAAAGTAATGGTCGAACAACTCCCTTGTAACAGTTGCTGGATTTCACTATATTATTTCGATTGTGGATTTTTACTTCTGTTTAGAGAGTTCGCCCTTCTTCTGTTATCGTTCGCAATGCTGACATGCATTTCGTACTCCTAAAAAGACCGTTGCACACCCCCCCCCCCACATACACACATAATCCCTGTGCCCCCTCTACACCTTAGCCCATGCTACGCCACTGTTGACGGGATTAGAGAGATATATATTTCGTCCTTTAATATCATGAGCACAGCGAGGGTTGAATATTAATCTTCCTACATCTTCATCTGAGCCTTGTCTTTCAGCCGAAGCAGAACCGTGTTTAGTATACAAACGACTTTAATCGCAGCTAGCATGGTTATTATGAACATGAAAGACGACCGTTACAGTCTCAAAAAGATAATTACAGGTCGGGGTACAGTGATTTCTAATTACAAAGGGACCATATTTTATCGGTAAAACACGAAATACGTATTTCTGCGGTCGTTATTCTAAGAATGGATATTACTTGATTATGACACATGTACGAGTTACGAATCGATAAAAATGACAGGATCAACCCTCTCTATTCAAAATTCCTATGAGCAAATATGAATGAAATATGTAGATTTTACAGAATTTCTGATTGCTTTGGGGGCTAATCGCAAACAGACAAAATAAAATGGTGTTATGCTATCCTCCTTAGTTGAAAAAGCCGTAATCGTGCAGATTCGGTTTAGATAAATAATATGGACTGACCACGAGGCGCCATTCCTCTACCTCAATATAATTGTTTAATTAAAAAATAAATCATAATATGATCAACAACCAACAATGCACACGAGGAGTAAAAACTCAATACGCACTAAATATATTGACAGTTTGCGCTCGGTTGCTGCATTCTAACGTCAAAGAGTTGCCCAGGGGCCTTGCGCCTGCATCTGACAATGCGATGCACTTTGCAGATGGGGCGTCACTTTCATTGCGTCAATATGACATACGCCAATTAGTCTTATGGATGCGCAGTAATTCAACGATACAGTGTTCTGTTCAGCTACAATCTAAACTTTCACAGTTACCGAAGCAGTCGTACATCAGGAGATAGCGACTTTTAGGTTTGCAAATCGACATAGCGGACTGCAGCGAGCACTGGTAGTGCCTTAAAAGGACATCACAGCCCAATAAACAAAACACTAAAAAGTAACCTCTTTTGGGAGTGTATTTTAAGTGATTTTAAAGTATGGTGCCTTTTGAACTAAATTTAAACGTTATCGACACGTGCTTTCATTTAAACAAAAAAAGGTACTCCTGTTCACGTTTTCATCTAACCTAAAAACTACCAATTTATCACGCGACTGGAGTAACGTGATTCCACTTACCTCTGTAAATCACGTGTTTATGACCAAATAACCACTTGACCAAGCAACGAGTTTTTTGTCCGTTAACCGATGGTGGTGATAAATAAGTAATTATTTGGTCTTGTATAGCACCTTAATCGATTGGTTTCACAGGTTATCCAAGGTTGATGGTAATAATCACGTTACTTACACCGGCTAATCGTCTTTTTGTTCTGTCCGTGAATCTCTGGTTATATTAAATTATTAATTCTGAGGTGTCTTACACACCTCTTTAAATGGTTTCAAAGTTACCATAACTTTCTTGGTTATGATCACGTAGCTAAAACTGATTACTAATCTAAGCTGTGAATCCGTGATATTTAGGTGTGAAAAATTAGTAATTATTAGGTGTCTTAAAACACCTATTTAAATGGTAATCAAAGTTGCCAGCAGTTCCGCGGTGATTATCTCGTGACTCAAACGGATTATTAATCTAAGCTGGGCATAAGTGACTTTTAGGTGTGAAAAGTTAGTGATTATTAGGTGTCTTAAAACACCTTTTTAAATGGTTTCAAAGTTACCATAACTTTATTGGTGATGATCACGTAGCTAAAATTGATTACTAATCTAAGCTGTGAATTCGTGATATTTAGGTGTGAAAAATCAGTAATTATTAGGTGTCTTAAAACATCTATGTAAATGGTAGTAAAAGTTGCCAGCAGTTCCGTGGTGATGATCTCGTGACTCAAACGGATTATTAATCTAAGCTGGGTATTCCGTGATTTCCAGGTGTGAAAAATGAGTTATTCTTGGGTGTCTTGATGGTTTCACAGTTACCATTTAAGTTCCGTGGTGACAATCCCGTGTCCGTTGGCATATTTCTATTTTCACCAGTTGATAACTGACTGTTGGCATCTTTTCATTGCACCAGTTGATAACCGGTCTGTTGGAATGTTTCCAGTTGAACCAGCTGACACAAATTAATTTGCATATTGAATATGGGGTTCGTGCAGATCTATGTTTTTTAAACAGTTTATCTGAATTTACAGCATATTTCTTAATTATACTGATGATTTAGTTATATGCAATTCATTTCGAAAATACTACAAATATAAGTTACCAGTTATTAGGACATTTCGCTACTTCGTATAAATTACATTTAATTAAACATGAATTAGGAAAACATTAACTAGAACTAAAATAATTTCAATAAAATACAAGTATATGAAAAAAATTCGATTAATTAAATTATGTAAGTCTACTTATTACCAATGCCTTTACATTGGAAAAACAGACGTACCAGTATTGAAGTGTTGTTGCCGTTCAACTGGTTGGAAGATTTACCAAATGGTTCTAATGGCTCAGCTAGACCAGTTGAATTCTAACTGGTCTGGATCAGCTGGATCATTTAGCCCATTTCAATTTCCGGGGTTACCAGTTGGCATTAACTGGTTCATCAACTGGACCAGTTGCAACTAGCTTTCTCCTCTAGGATGTTTGCAACCACCCTCCCCCCCCCCACCCCCTCTAATCCCAAACTGCTTACGGCGCGCCTGGACGTAATTATGGAAGATCCAAAAACACGATGTTCAGAAACGGGATGAGAACGTCATTATTTTGGTTTATTTATTGTGTAACATTTGCGTAATTATTGGGTTGAACGCGGGTTACAGTAATATATTTCCTCTTCGACGTAATATTCACGTGAATTTCACGCAGATATTTTGACTAAAACTATCACTAACGCTTAACGCTTTCGTTTATGAAGATGTAATTTCATAACCAAAAAAACACGGGAGTATTAGGTTTCCAAACCATGGTCTCCAAGGTAGCGATAATCACGTTATTATAATGGTGATATTGCAGTGACAATTGCGTGATTTAGTGTACGTGTGTTTTAAGTGACCTAGTGCAATAAACGTATTAACACATTTACGTAAATGTCCGGTGTTTGAAGAACGTAACTCTCCTCAAGTCGATACCTTGATATTGACGTGATTTTCACGTGATTTAGTTTATTGGGAGTGCCTTAAAAGGACGTCATACGTAGCAGTCCACGATGTCAACGTGCAGATCTAAAAGTTGCTACAAGAAACTTGAGTAAGGGACCTGTCATGCCTCAGGCCGCAAAAATGGCATGGTTAGGGTAAGTGTATGTGCGTGTGCGTGTTTGCGTGTGTGTTCAGTTGTGTATGTGGGGGGGGGGTGACCTTAATCAGAGTGATTAAATCATCATCTTAGAATGAACAATTTGTTTTGTTCCATTGCTTGTCCCCCCAAAGAAGAAAAACGTACAGAAAGTAATAATATGTAAATAAGATGGACACTTCAACGGCTGAAGTAAAGATCAAAAGAGAGGTCGCTGTATCTTCATGAGGGACTACTTTATGGCTTCGGGGCATCATCGCTTAGGTAATCCATAGTGACATGATCAGTATTAACAATGCATGTGTTTGTCATCATCCATTTCAAGCCGTGAAACACAGATGTGTTTCCGTCCCTTTTTTCGCGATGCGAATCACCCAGGGACGGATTAAAATTCCATTATAGAATCGACTTGGGTAGAAAACACTTTTATGAGATAATAATGTATTAAAATGTCGTCTTAAAGAGATTGTCATTATGACATAATGTCCCGTGTGGAGTTGTTACTGAATACGGTGATCGGGATGATATTACACTTATAACATATTTGCACTTAGAAAAGGGCTAGATAAAGAAGATATCGTTATCATTTGTAATCATGATGATTATTATCATTTGTCATGACGCTGACTGACACAAGACGTTGGTGCAGCTTTTATTGTTACCACCCTGTACACTGGTGCGACGTCAACAAATATGTGTGCCTCTGAAGTCAGGTGCTTTGTCAGGATCACTAATAATTATATGCAAGAAAGCAGATGGGGCCCCAACTCCTAGCCCTGGGGAACGCCTGATTTCACTGGGACAAAGGGTGACCTGCTATCAGTAACCAATCCAGACAAGTGACTGCCTCCCAGACAACTGAAGATCTATATTACAGGGGAACCATGCATGGACCCGTTAGCAGTGGGGCTAATTGCGACACGGTATTAAAGGTACTATGTCCCATTTGCTGGCCAAAACATGAAAAGGTTAAATTCTAACGGCATTTGAAAGACAATACTAATTTGGAACTTCCCTCAAAACAAAAGGGCTTGAAAATGGCTTTTAGTGGCAAAATAACCACCTTAGGTTGTCGTATCAACTTAAGTGATTACAATCACCTAAGTAATAGTCTGATTTTCAGACCCTTTTACAGAATGGTCGTACGTTTTGTGCTGCACAAAGATTCAATCAGTTTCAAAGATTCAATTTTGGCCATTACAAGTAGTGGGTTATTGATGTAGACAAAATAAAGTTCATGTACCTTTTATATAGCTAATTTTATGTATGTTATTACCAAGGAAAAAAGATGTCAGTCAGTTACTCAATAGTATCTGACATTGAAGTCTAGAAGGTAAATGGGTTTTCTTGCATACTCTAAATACTAGGACACTGCTGATGTTTAAGTTTCACATATAAGATATACACGACATATTCATAATTCCTGCAAAGTTCTACAGAATTTGACGGTGGCTGCAAAACGGACATATGAATATATCTGTTTAATTTAGCTTATAATTGATTACCATAACCTTTCATGTCTGTACCTTTCCTATCGCACTTTGTATAAATGTATCATGTATGTATTTTTCATCTTTTGCACAAGCTGCGCCTTGAGCATTTGACTGTCAAGTGGATTTGGCGCCTTATAAATCTTATGTATTATTAATATTATAGTATCTTTAAAGAGATATGGTTCATCCGGACAAAGGCCTCGATTAAATTATTTTTTGTCAGGATGTGTCTCTGAGCTCCTTCAGGAGTTATGAATCCTGGATCGTTATCTGTGTCTATTCAAGGTAGGTAAAGTAAAGTACTGACTATTATTTCTTGTCTTGAGAATTTATTCCTTAAAATGAATTAAAAACTTTATAAAAGCTATTTTTTTCGTGACAGCTCAACAATTGTAAAAACTCATTGATGAAAGATAAAAACGGGAATATGGACAAGAACAAAACTATTAATTATTTGGATTTCATACGTTAATCGTCAGTGTTCTCATTATCTGCGTTAATTTCTGAACTTTAAAACGCAATTCTCTCGGGATTTTTCTACAACTAGTAGGCCTACCCCAACAAAAAGTTATGTGGGGGCTATTTTTTAACTGTTATATTGATCAAGATCAAAATGGCTGTAAATCGGCTTTGCTTACTTACACAATTATCTATCACTTTAGATTACGCTTCTCTTTTTGTTTTAACCTACCTTTTTTTGAAGTTTTTCACTAATTTAGATCATAGGATATTGATCGAGCGGCTTTGCCATTTTATATTAAACACTTTAATAGTAAATGAGATCACACAGTGTCGATGGGCTACTTACATATTAACCATGCCTTGAGATTGGGGTTAACACCAGACTTTGGTTTGCTCCTGCTTGTTATACGAGCCCACACCACACCCACCACCTGCACATGTGTGTGGGTGAGATAAGGGAAGGGAGATTGAAGATCGGTGTCTCTTAACATATAACCAGGAAGCATGTATAGACATCCAAACTCAAGGTGAATTGTAGAGGAGGTCGTACGCTTAACCTGATATTGGAACATGCTGTGCTTTCGAGAAATTTTAATTACACTGAAAATCTAAGTTAAAAAAAAGTAATAAAGCGGATGAGGAAGACAGGAAACAGGGTCACAATCGTGTCCAAAGATCTCACCGGAAAATCAAGATACATGATTATAAAGAATCAATAGATCATTTTGTGAAATTAAACAAGAAATGTGCCAAGATATGGTGTTTACATACGAAGCCGACTAGGTAAGTAACTACACGGAGGACAAACATAATAAAGCAAACACGAATTCAACAAACAAACAAACCAACAATAACGAAAACGGTGGAAATGTACAAATTCCAAAAGAGTAATTGAAATATTATCGAATATAAACGTTATTAATTATATGTATAATCTTCAAAAGCATTACATTAGCATGATCACTTGTATTATTCTCAAACATCTGAAGATTTAAGTTATCTTTATTTTCGATGATGATATCTACATTTAAAGCACTCCAAAACCGCGGTGTATCTCCGTAGCACTTTTGACATCTACACGTGTATTGAGAGGAAAACATGAAAGGCAATACCCCCCTAGGCCTCTCTGTAGCGTTGTAATTGAGGGTATGTAGGCTAAACTATACGTCAGGCAGTACCCCTCAAGCAAAACCAACTTCTATTTAGAACACCCCCGTCAACAATTTCACTCATTTGCCTAATTTTTCCCCACCGTTTGCTCTTATTTCGTCCATGTCCCAGAGCAAGTACAGATTTAACCTGCACTTGAAAACGGAAATGAGCTGATCGGCAAATATCTATGGCCGTATTTAGAGGTTTGATGGCCCATTATGAGAAGCAGACGTAACGGTTCAAGGTTCGGAACTAGATCAAAGCCCTAGAAATTGTTAAGGCAATATACCCGAGTGACGACACTAGCCTATCTGCACTAGTTTGGCCAGGAGGGATTATACCTCCCTGCATTGAAATTGCACTGATTTGAATTAAACTGAAGGACAATGGCAATGGTAAAAATATGTAGGGAGACAGGATAGCATGATTCTTAACCAAACCACATTCCAGACTTTTGACCCCCCAAACAAAATATCAAGGCGGACATATCGAACAATTAATTAATATCACTAGAATTTATCCGAAACATGATGGAAAACACCTGCTATTTGCAATAAAACACGAGTATTGCAACCTAAGAAAGGATATTTCATCGTTCTCACTCATTTGAAGTCCATCGTCAATGGCCGAAGTTTTTAAACATACACAATGTATCCACAAATGTGTCCTTATACATCATCATTCTAATTGTATGGTTACAATGTGAAGTCTCGCTTTTGTTCTTTTTTTGTTTTGCAGAAATTTAAAATTATGCATCATAACAGAATAAAGCATTAATTACGTCAATCAGAATACGCTTGCCGGTGTGTCTGCATAAAATGTGCTCATTTTAACTTTCATGAGAAAACACACACCTAAATATTTCATCGTTTTGTTTCGCTTTGTTTTGTATTGTTCTTATATGCACTGCGTTTTTCTATTTTGGTAACGTATTTTTGTCATGACTTTGTAATCTGGTTCTCTCATTTATATTTTGATTGTACAATAGGGCGGCCACCAATATGGGTCACTTCCTTTCTTGCTGCCACCTACCAAACAACTCTTATATTGTTTCACAAATGTACAAACATGTATTCTATGGACCGCTCCGCCGGTCCTCCCGTAGAGTATAAAAGACCCCTGCTTACAGTAGTTATTATCACCAGACGAAGTGTTGCAGATGCTCACGAAACGTCGTGAACTTTTAGATTCCTTATTGACCACATTGCGAGACAAACGAATATCACTAGCGATATTATTTTCGATATGTATTATATTGTTGTAATGTAATAATGTATAATTATATGTATGTGTGTATGTAAGTTTTTAATATAAAATTGAATGCAAATTCAAATTGAAATTTCTTGTTCACTAGCGATATTATTTTCGATATGTATTCTATTGTTGTAATGTAATAATGTATGTATGTGTGTATGTAAGTTTTTAATATAAAATTGAATGCAAATTCAAATTGAAAGTTCTTGTTGCTGTTGATGGTGGTGAAACTTCATATATAGAGCGCAGTTCAATGGCGTGAAAAACGTGCAGTCACGGCACAAGACATACCTGTCTACACGTTCCTCAGATTCATACATACTGACATTTGAAAAAAGGAAACGCATAGTTATCGGATATCACTGCTAAATATACGCATTCTCTATTGAAAGCCAGCCAAGCTCGCAAACCAACCAAATGTAAACTTATAACGTAATATCTTCAGCGAACTCCACACCCTATCCCACCCCACCCCACCCCCGGTTCTCTTCCGATCTTGATCTCATTCTCGTGCCTTTTTCATCTTTCCTTCTTCCCTTCCCCTGCTCGTCTTCCTGTTCTATTTTCCACATTCTTTTCGCCTCTGAGGACCACTTTCTTTGATTCTTTATTTCTGTATGTACCCTAATATAACATGCTCCAATAGATACTATCATGTACCCTCATCTTTTTATGATGCGTTTAGAGAAACACAAATGAGTGTCACTCTTTACTTTCCTAAATTCGTTGACATTATCAATAAGCATGTTCATGCAAAAGTGAAACATAAAACATCTAACAACTCATTATTAAAGCTGCCTCTTTGGAATCTGCGAAAAGTGGTCACACATTGCATGATGCAATGCACTTCGATTCGATATAATAGATGGCCTGCATGGTATTACTGGTTGATTATAACATACAATATGAATACAATATTTTCTGAACTAAAGTACCTCTAATATCCCGTTCTTATGAGTGATATCATATCGCGTGTCGTGACCTTTATTGTTTAGAACCTGAAAAGAAACGCTAGTCACATCAATTTGATCCAATCTGTGATCATTATTCAATCCATTACCTTGCCTATCCCACTCATATATCAAAATTAACCTATTGATGATTATACTCGGGGCACTAAAATTAGACCCATTGTATTCATAACACGCGTCGCTATGATTATAATTCTGTATTTATTCATATTTTTAGATGAACCCCCTTCAGGCTTACCTGTCGTAATCAATAACGAAGCCTACATCAGATATAATTGTCTATTCGGGAAAATGCCGAATAAGGATGGTCATTTTTGCTGTCTCCTACTTTATATTGGATTATTTGAGCCGTTTGTATAGGATGGGCCCTACTGTTGATCAAAGGTCAGAAGCGGGCAAAGCCATCCATATACAGAGTTTGGCCAACGCTGTTGTATATACATGAAGGTGGACACATACGGCGATTGTTGCTTCGTTGGACAATATGAAATAAAAGAATATGCATCATGATGTGTCCTACTTATACCAAGTTGGCCAAACTTTGTGTAAACATAGCTCTTAAATAGGAGGGGGAGGGGGGGGGGGGGAGGCGAGACACCATTCACCTTTCATGGAGAATGAAATGCAAAGGAGAAACCTTGGTAAGATTAGAGGGGTGAGGAATGGAAGGGGCGCACACATCCCCTTCTTATGTTGCCTTCCCCTTTTTATCTAATTTATATCTATTAATGTATCCATATATATGTTAGTTATTATAATATTTTGAGGGGGGAGGGTGTTATGCCCTTTCCCCTCATGATGCCCTCTAAAGCTACTTAATTGTTGCCAACCTGAAGCGTCATGCCTATATCATCTAAATCTGAGATGAAATCTTCTATCACTAATAAATAAAATTTGTTCTGTTATGCAACAGAGACTTTTTTGCTATATATACAAATTTCGATCCTGTATTAATTATTGATCATGAAAGGAATACCTAACAGGAGGGAAAGACGTCTTCAAATCCAATTCAATTAACCGCATTGCAGTCGGATATTTATTATTTGAAAATGTAGCTATGGTGGTTTCCATTTTTAAATTCCCTCTGGACACGATACATCACATTGGTTGCGCTATTACCATCGCTAATGCAGCCTATTGCTGCAATTAACCTTTACACCCGTAATCTGAAGAAATAATGTATCTATCATTTTGCATTCACCCTGTATGCGACGTCAGACTTACAAGGAGCGTCAGAGACCACGCGCGCTATTGACGCAGTTCTACGCCAAACCAATCACGCATTGAATGCAACAGGTACCACCGACAGTATAGAGAGCCGCATTGTGTGCAACAGTTTTCCATAGTGCAATTACTCCTCACGGACGCCCCCTCCATTTCAGAATCCTACAGCCGCAACCGAGTACATGGGGATATCATTTTGATATATTTGTTGCTCAAAATGAAAGGAGCGTCATTACTCTCGAGTATAAGGTTACCGAGGAGAGCTACCGCCTGGGGGCTAGATGTGTAGTTAGTATAGTTTCCCTTGCGACTAGACACCATCTTATTTCAATAGCGGTCAATGACTCGGGTTAATCTTCCATTATGTCAATGTATGCACTGTAGCTTGAATCCAGTCTGCGACGTAGGGTGTGAGGTCACCATGAAGAGGTATCGTTATTGAGTAGAATGGTTTGAACCAGACAGGCGCGGATCCAGGATTTCTTAGGGGGGGGGGCCCAAATTTGAAATTATGCGAGCCAAATATTGGTACATAATGGTGACCAGCAGTGATGTAATTAGGGGGGTGGGTGCAGGGAGGGGCGTGTTTCCACCCACCCTCCTCCGCGAAGTGCGGAAGCTTTGACATTTCGAGAAAGAAGACGATTCGTTGTGTCGTTTTATCGACTCCTAATCTTCGTCTAAATTCAGTTTCCCCCCTCCCGCGCAAAGCGCGAAAGATTTTACGTTTCACTAAATCTTTAGAGAAAGAAGACGATTCGTTGTACCGTTCTCGACTCTTAATCCTTGTCTAAATTTCGTCTCCCCCCCCCCTTTGACGTTTTATTAATTGTTTAGAGAAAGAAGACCAATCGTTGTAATGTTCTCGACTCTTAATCCTTGTCTGAATATCAAAAATGTTCTTTGTCTACACCCTTTTCTTCATACGTCCTCTTCCTTTTCACTCCTCTATTTTTTTGGCCGGCGTTTTTTGGGGGACCATACTGCCCCACTGGCTACGCGCCTGCGGTCAGATGAACATATTATGTTGATACCTTGTCCGCCCCGGAAGCTCAGGGGTTTAAGGCAATAATTTACGGTCAGATTAGCACTCAGGGGTCCGCCTTAGGGCCCTCGGCGGGGTCCAGGGGCAGAGCCCCCGAAGTTCAGGGTTTTTAGACATTTAATTACGGTCAGATAAGCATTATTTTGATACCTAATTGTGACACTGGCAGGTCCCTAATTGGCGTGGGGTTCAGGTGTCGGAGCCCCCGGAAGCCCAAGGGTTTTAGGCACTCAATTACTCTACATCATCGTATGGGAAATGTTGTTTCCACAGAGTTTTTGGATAATCTAATTACAAAAATAATGATAGCATTCAAGAGAGTGCGTTTCTATCTACTAGTGGGTGTTTTTAAAGTTTTTAATTTAGGCACAGGCTTTGGAGTTATAGTTTAATGGATTTTGTCTGACATTTTCTTGGGTTATGTAAAATGGATTTTAAGTTTAAAGATAATAGTCACGTTTGTATAGAGCTCCTATGTGTCTAAACGCCTTACATATTACCCCGGTCATTGGATTCCATTGCTAACAAAAAGTCGTGTATAGGTTTACTAGGAGATCCTCTCCGAAGCCGCTATCAATGTTATTGGAGACAGTCGAGTTATGGTACGTTGTTCCTTAATCATGGTCTGTATAGCTTTTTGAGCAAATGCTGAACCGTGTATAATATTTTGATTATGATCTACGCGTAAAAACACATACACATATCAACATATAATTTAACTCGTGATTAAAAATGTGGATTTTCTATACCTTCACATTTTGTCTCATTTACATATAGATAGAACTGTTCTTGGCCACAGAAACCAACTCTCCTTTAAACACAAGTGCCATATGGTATTACTTTATCTCCCATGTCATTGATGGTTATTAGGTGGTTTTTAAAGTTTTTAATTTAGGCACAGGCTTTGGAATTATAGTTTAATGGATTTTGTCTGACATTTTCTTGGGTTATGTAAAATGGATTTCAAGTTTAAAGATAATAGTCACGTTTGTATAGAGCTCCTATGTGTCTAAACGCCTTACATATTACCCCGGTCATTGGATTCCATTGCTAACAAAAAGTCGTGTATAGGTTTACTAGGAGATCCTCTCCGAAGCCGCTATCAATGTTATTGGAGACAGTCGAGTTATGGTACGTTTGGTCTATATAGCTTTTTGAGCAAATGCTGAACCGTGTATAATATTTTGATTATGATCTACGCGTAAAAACACATACACATATCAACATATAATTTAACTCGTGATTAAAAATGTGGATTGTCTATACCTTCACATTTTGTCTCATTTACATATAGATAGAACTTTTCTTGGCCACAGAAACCAACTCTCCTTTAAACACAAGTGCCATATGGTATTACTTTATCTCCCATGTCATTGATGGTTATTGGGTGTTTTTAAAGTTTTTAATTTAGGCACAGGCTTTGGAATTATAGTTTAATGGATTTTGTCTGACATTTTCTTGGGTTATGTAAAATGGATTTCAGGTTTAAAGATAATAGTCACGTTTGTATAGAGCTCCTATGTGTCTAAACGCCTTACATATTACCCCGGTCATTGGATTCCATTGCTAACAAAAAGTCGTGTATAGGTTTACTAGGAGATCCTCTCCGAAGCCGCTATCAATGTTATTGGAGACAGTCGAGTTATGGTACGTTTGGTCTATTTAGCTTTTTGAGCAAATGCTGAACCGTGTATAATATTTTGATTATGATCTACGCGTAAAAACACATACACATATCAACATATAATTTAACTCGTGATTAAAAATGTGGATTTTCTATACCTTCACATTTTGTCTCATTTACATATAGATAGAACTTTTCTTGGCCACAGAAACCAACAGTGATGTAATTGGCGGGGGGGGGGGGTGCAGGGAGGGACGAGTTTCCCCCCTCCCTCCTTCGCGAAGCGCGGAAGCTTTGACATTTCAATAAATTATTAGAGAAAGGAGACGATTCGTTGTACCGTTCCCAAAAATAATCCTCGTCTGAATTATGTCCCCCCCCCCCTCACGCGGAAGCTTTTACGTTTCATTAAATTATTAGAGAAAGAAGACGAATCGTTGTAACGTTTTTGACTCTTAATCCTTGTCTGAATTTCAAAATGTTCTTTGTCTACTCCCTTTTCCTTTTCACTCCTCTCTTTTTTTGGCCGGCATTTTTTTGGGGACCACCCCACCGCCCCCCTGGCTACGCGCCTGCGGTCAGATGAACATATGTTGATACCTTGTCCGACCCGGAAGCTCAGGGGTTTAAGGCAATAATTTACGGTCAGATTAGCACTCAGGGGTCCGCCTTAGGGCCCTCGGCGGGGTCCAGGGGCAGAGCCCCCGAAGTTCAGGGTTTTTAGACATTTAATTACGGTCAGATAAGCATTATTTTGATACCTAATTGTGACACTGGCAGGTTACTAATTGGCGTGGGGTTCAGGGGTCAGACCCCCCGGAAGCCCAAGGGTTTTAGGCACTCAATTACTCTACCTCATCGTATGGGAAATGTTGTTTCCACAGAGTTTTTGGATAATCTAATTACAAAAATAATGATAGCATTCAAGAGAGTGCGTTTCTATCTACTAGTGGGTGTTTTTAAAGTTTTTAATTTAGGCACAGGCTTTGGAGTTATAGTTTAATGGATTTTGTTTGACATTTTCTTGGGTTATGTAAAATGGATTTCAAGTTTAAAGATAATAGTCACGTTTGTATAGAGCTCCTACACTGTAAAAAATAATTTGTTTATTGGTAATTTTTACGTATTTTTTCCATGTAGAATTTACTTTTAAACATTAGTTTTGCCACTTACGCGCTAAATTTAAGTCTTGCTAACTCAAACTTTCAATTTATAGGAGAACATACGTGGAATATTTAAGTAAAATCAAATACATAAGAACTTTAAGTAATTTCAGCTTGTATTAATTTAGTAATTTTAACTCAAAATCAGAAATTATACGTATTACTCAAACAATTTATGTTGATTATTCTTATCTTTTTAAAGTAAGGACCGATGCAGTGCGTAATAGAAATATTTACATAATCTATGAATATTCATTAAGACCAAAATAAACTCTTTTTTAAATAAAACAATTCTTTTTTGTGGTTGAATGAAAATTTAAGGACTTTAAAACATTTACTAATTCATTTAACATGGCTAAGCAAAGACAAGACAATTTTTAATTGTTACCCAGTTCAAAACAAATCAAAACTTGATATTTCAGGAAATTGTCAACCAATTTTCCTTTTAAGATGCTACGATCAAGTATATATAAAATTTGGAGCCTTTCAATATGTGTCGAATTGAAGCGTATGTAATAGTTTGTGATGGTGGTAGATATATATATACGGTTAAATCTTAAATAGAAGTAGTGAATGATTAGTGGATGTTACTTGTTAGATTAGATGGGTACCAAATCGTGCAATATGTAATCCTATCATAGCTTTTTTTTTTATTATCTAAAATGATTACAATACTTAAATTATTTACGTTAATGTAACTCGATTTAACTGAGTAAAAATGTATTCAGCAAAATAAGTAAATTCTACTTAAGATGCTGTAGGTAATATTTATTTAATAAAAATAAGGCAATTCTTTTCCTCAATTTTATTGAGTTATTTCGACTATTATTTTTTACAGTGTATGTGTCTAAACGCCTTCGAGTATCCCGATCCCCACCGTTCCGCGAGCCCTGACATGTAGGCATCTCAAGAAGCATTTCCTTGCCTGGCTGTAAATTTAGGAATTTGTCATTTTCCAACAAACGCATAAAAAAGTATAATATACTTAAAATTATGTCATTTCAGCATTATTTGTAAATCACCGTTATGGAATTAGAAATAAACCACATTTGAATTTTATTTCAAAGCCCCCCCCCCTCCCCTATCAGTACGCCAGTGCCCACCCCCCCCCCCCGATCTACACCTTGTTGGCGGGAAAATTGCAACTGATATCCCTTACCTTTCTTCATTCTCTTTCTTTTTCTTTCCCTTTCTCTCCTCTTTCCCTTTCCCTTCCCTTCCTTCTTTCTCTTTTATGTTTGCTGGAGGAGAGCAAGGTCATTTTGGCCCCACCCCGCTCCACACATTGTTGGCGGGATTAACCGCAACTTTCTTCTTCCTCTTTTTTGTTCCCTTTTAGCTCTCCTCTTTTAAGGCAAAGGCCTTTTTGTCCCCCCCCCCCCGATCCACAATCTGTTGGCGGGAAAATTGCAACTGGTATCCCCCTTCTTTTGTTTTCTTCTTCCTCTTTTTTCCTTTCCTTTATCTCCTCTTCTTCTTTTATCTTTCCCTTTCCTTCCTTCTATTTTTATTTTTTGATTGGGGGGAGGCAACAGCCTGGGAGGCAAGTTCTTTTGCCCCACCTCCCCGATCTCCTTCATCCCTCTTTTCCTTTCTTCTTCGTCTTCTTTTTTCCCCTTTCTCTCCTCTTTCCCTTTCCCTTCTTTTCCCTCTCTCTGTCTCCTTTTTTTTGCGGGGGGGGGGGGGGGCCAAGGCCCGCTCGGCCCCCCCCCCCTGGATCCGCGCCTGCTTTCGGCCCCCGATCTCCTTCTTCCCCCTTTTCTTTTTTTCTTCCTCTTCTTTCTTTCCCTTCTCTCCTCTTTCCCTCCCTTTCCCTTCTTTTCCTTTCTTCTCTCTCTCTTTTTTTTTTTTTTTTTTTTTTTTTGTGCGGGGGGGGGGGGGGGCCAAGGCCCGCTCGGCCCCCCCTCCCCTGGATCCGCGCCTGGAACCAGAGCCATCTATATACAGAGTTGGCCAACTTGGTTTCACTAGGTCACAACATGGCGTATATTCTTATACTCTGTGTATAGATGGCTCTGGTTTGAACACTTTTCGTAGGTCATGGCTTCGAAACCTTTTATCTAATCTATGACGTAGAATGTAAGGAACACGATCGTACATGTATCCGAAAAAATTATTTAAAGGGCAATTTCGATACCTTATTGTACAACCAACATAAATCATATTTGGATTACGTAATACCTTGTTGTCTTGTTTGCACATTTCAATAGGTGACGTAAAAGCTATTGAAATTGTTGATTTCTTTGTTTTAGACGTTGAGATTGTGTTAAAGGTACATTAGAGGTTTTGTTATCGAGTCCAGTGTTAAGGACACTTGTCGCAGGTCATGGATTCGAAACCTTTTAACAGGTCTATGACGTAGAATGTAAGGTCGTCTTTAGAGATGCTGTTATTGAGTTCAGTGGTTTGGACACTTGTCGCAGTTCATGGGTTCGATACGTTTAAGATATGTGTCTTTAGGATGTGATTCTCTGTACACACTTGAACACAAAGGTACTCTATATTTAGAGTGCGAACGTCTGTGCAGTTCCAAGTATGTGCTTTTACAGAATGAAGATTATTTACCTGTGAAACGAATCACGGTTTCATGTCAGCCATGAAAAAAGCAGCATACACAATATTTTCATTTTCCTATAATTCAAATTTCGATTAGCAATAATCAAACAAATAAGTTTGTTCAGGAGTTCCAGATGTTATTGTGGGTTTTTCTGATTCATGTACGGCGATTGAATAAAAAAAATGCTCTATATCACAGCATAACGGTTACCACAACCACAAAAGCAAAAACACAAAATCGGTGGCTCACTAGCTTCTGAGCAACCAGGGTAAGCAACTGTTTATGCGGGTGGAAACCAATCGCGGTTTCGTGTCTTCCATGAACATCAACCGCACAGGATGATATTATCTTCCTATAATAGTAATTTCGATTATTCAGAGCTCCATAAATATGTCCGTCTATAATATGCAAGCTTTGGTTAATAAAAATTGATATAATAATACATGTTAGGACATTAATACAAACAGCAAGACAAGAGTGAAAGCATTTATCTCCGAGCAAAGTGTGTATGTTTGCTATTGCAGGCTTTATTACTATGCTTTTTCTTGGGTGACATATTTTCATTCTATCAGGTTTAAAATACTCATTGTTTTACGTTTAATGCAGGAAGATGCCAAAGTATATCATAAAAAGTGGGTTCATTATTTCGTTCATTATAACATTTATACCCTAAGAAGTAATATTTATTTCATTATTACTTTAATTTTGTATTCAATAATCCATTGATTTTCCAAGTAAAATGTATCAATACAAACATTAAATTGAAAATCTAACTGATTGAGTTTTATGTTACATGTAGTTTTGATTTACTTTTCGTTCTCTCTAACCAGCAATTTGTACCAACTGACAAGATTTATTATTAATAAAACATTTTGGTTATGGTGATGGATGGCCTTTTAAATGTCTTTATTGCAGCTGCACTGTAAGTCTTATTATTACAAATCAAATAAGGAACTAAAAGCGATCAGGTCGTTTTGGACGGACGTGACATTTTATTCAGTAAGGAAAGGGCACTCTCAATTATCTACCCTTAAAGATATAGCTGAGTTCTGGGACCGGTTTTACAAAGCCTTTTTTTTCAATGACAAATTACCAAAATCTGCAGATAACCAATCAGAAGCAAGGATTTATGTAGCTTATAACAAAGACTGTCATTTGTCACTGATGACAACTTCTATCAAGCAATTAAAATGTGAAAGAAACTGTCTGGAAGATTTTGGGGAAGACTGATTCCGAGGCATATTTGATTTAGTGGAAACTAAACAGAGAGGGTTGAGAATTAATATGGTCAAAATAAGAAATCAACGCAGTTTCCTGCAAGTATTGTATAGGTCTACTGCATACAGAGGTGCGTTTGTGGGAGTACGCACACATGTGACCATTGTTTCCTGTCATACTATGACAACATTTCAAGTGCAGTCCTTTTCATGGGATGAGATACCTAACAAATTATTTCACCTTTTATACTAAAACTCAACTTTCTCTTAAAGGCATCGTTTAACAATGTTAAATCTGAGATGCATGGCCCTACGGTTATCAGTTTATGTGGTATGGTGTAATATTGAAGCCCTAACAAAATTACGCTTTGAAATAATCATGAAGTGCCTCAAAAAAAGTAAAAATCTTTGAGTGACCGGTGTTACCATACTCATTTTCCCAAGTAGACTTTAGTGTTATAAAAACCGTTAGGAAAACGAAAAATGAAATTTCGATTTCCAATCATAAATATCTTGATAATCAGACAAGCGATCGGCTTGTCAAAGTCATGGGATTCCTGACTGACCCAACTGTTTAAAATTATGATTGCAGCATGAGCTAAATCCAGGATTTTGTTTCAGAATCTGAGGCAATGTTACCGAGTCACTTTAAATCTCACGCTATTTTCCATCTGGGAAGTAGGGAGGGGTAGTTTTAAATACCCCTCACTCCTTCCCAGACGAAGCCATATCCACTTGTACGATCATGATACTTTCTAATCCCCCAAAATTGACAATCCTCTTCCAAAAGAGTGACCTTTAGAAAACGTCTTCATCCAATTATCGAAAATTTGTCAGCGAGGTAATTTCATTTTTCCAGATTCAATTTCGTTTCATGAACCTTTATGGTGCAGCGCAGATTTTACGACGATTTTTCTTCTGTGCAAGCTATTCTAGCAGATATTGTTAACAAGTTTGAATGTGTTTTTGTATTTAGTAATGTTCTCATGACGTCATTATGTAAGTTGTTTCATTGTGTCGTTTTGCACCTAGCTCTCTCGCACTATACGTCATTCCTCATTCTCACTTTATATTGTGTTCCATCTCACGTTGCCGCCTTAGCATATTATCCTTGATTGCACGTACACATGCGTGTAACACACTCTTAGAGCATTTTTGTTAATGGTTGTTGATGATATCATCATTTTAATAACAATCAACATTGATGGTGCAAGTGTTACCAGAACATTGCATATGAAATAATCATTATTTATATTGATATCAAAACGGCGCATATATTCTGGGATATTTTCGTACATGTGAGTGTCATTATCTCGTCTTAAAATCCTGCAGACGTCTCCATCTTTATCTGTTCTTTCCAAGGGAAACCTTCTGCATTGTACTTTTCATGTCAAGGAATTAAGATATTGAAAAAGAATAAGACCCGATAGACCCTGTAGGATGACGAAAGCATTTGTGATAGTATAATTGCCTATATACCCTCACGGTGATCATATGGTAGGAATACTCCCCAGGGAGTGGAGATGGTGCACATTGTGCGTGAATGAATCCGATGACCGGGATAATACTATTGTAAAGCACTTAGAGACGATATACCATGTAAAGATCTACATGTATATATACATCCAAATTGTTATTACTAGGCTTATTATCTACATGAAAGGAATGAAAATTATATAAGCCTTTACATATGCGTACATGGAACTACTTTCCATTAGAGTTTAGTCCAAACATCTCATCTATTTCTCGTCATATATTGGGGCACTTGAAGAGTAATCCTCTTCAGGAAACATTTTCAATAATTTTAGTTCACACTGACATAAGAGAAATAATGGTGACAGTTTTCTTTCTACGATATTCAACGAAAATTCTAGGACATGTTATTTTCACCTGTATCAGAACTCAACCTCGTTCTTTATAACATGCATAAATGGAATATTCATACAGTTATCCAAAATAGATAGACTCACAAGTTGAGGACCAAATCAAGCGATCAATCCATCTAACAAAGTGTTCTCTTTCGTCGGCTGGTTGCAGAGCGGCAAAGCGTAGATGAGAAATTGAATAAACCGGTATGGAGGACCATCAAATATTCATACAGAGTCATTAAGTTTTGGTCACGGAGTGATGCACCCTTTCATTCATCCGGTAAGATTAATGAGGGCTCCTCACGCACCCCATACCTGGACTGGTGTGACCCAATTTCATTAGGGAGTTACAGAGAGAGAGAGAGGGGGGGAGAGAGAGGGGGGTAGAGAGAGAGGGGGAGGGAGAAAGGGGGAGGGAGAGAGGAAAAGAGAGGGAGAGAGAGAAGGAGAGAAAAGGAGAGAGATAGAGAGAGAGAGAGAGGGAGGGAGAGTGAGAGAGAAGAGGAGGGGTCGGCAGACAGAGTGATGCAGAGAGATAAGAGAGAGAGAGAGAGAGAGAGAAATAAATATGATGATGTATTCATATTATCATTTATCTAATCAATTGAACTTCTTTATAAAGTGTATCTCCCTGATTCCAATTTATATGCGATCGCTAAATCATAAATATTTAAATTCCAATAATGCATCACACGGGTAATTTTACATGGTGTACGAACCCGGTGTATCCATGCATACTTCTACTGTAAGAGAGAGAGAGAGAGAGAGAGAGAGAGAGAGGGGGAGAGAGAGAGAGAGGGAGAGAGAGCGTGTGCTTGTGACAATTTTGTTTTACTTTTAAAAGGCGAGGCGCACCTGATTAATTGTCACTATTTCACAATGCTATGAACATGATGAAAAACGGTTTTTGATCCCCTTCCGTGAAGGACAAGTTTGTGAATATGTCATCTAGCTTTCATTGTACATGTTGTACACGACACGCCATTACTAGGGCTTGATTGCACCAAACAATTCAGTAATTATTGACAAAAGATGTAATAATAGGTCGTTATAGAGTATATTATACACCTAGTTTGATGGTTAATCAACGAAGGTTGCTAGAATTAACAGTAATCACGCTTACATTCCGTATATGAACTTTGAGTTAAGCAGGTCAAAAAGGTTTAGTGTCAAGTATTCTAATAAGTCAGGCTTGTTCCTTTATTCTGATCGGCCCCTGTACCTTTATCAGTATAGTTTTCATTATCAAAACAGTCCTGGATTTTGAACACGGTTTATATGTCAGTGTTTTGTGAAATATGAAAATAGAAAAACGTGACTGCAATTAATTTTGCTTTAATCTAAATTGGATAAAGACTTCTCGCTCGGGTTATAATTTTGGTTTTGTTTTCTATCTATTGGATTGTGTAGCGCGAGGTGTTAAGTCTGACAGACATGTAATGAGCGCTACGCAAGAACCCTCTATTAATTATAAATATTTTCATTATTGTTCTTTTTGTTTTACTTTTAATAAGGGAATATGGCGAACCCCCTCTGTGAAACAACATTATTGGTGATTATGGGGATAAAGATATCCAATCCTAGTTAAAAGAAAATATCAACTTGACAACATTTCAAAAGCATAAACATATTAGTATAGCTTATTATTTCCCCATCCGAACATGTCATGTATCGTTGCTCATCGTTATTGGTTTAGTATACTGAATTCGTGCTTTCTACGATTGTTTTATTTCTTTATTTAGAATAGTACTAAATGATGGGCGTATCCTCGTATGTAATGCATATTGTCGACCGGTCTGTTTCAATCTTAAGTGTTCGTTCCCCCGAGGCGCTCTTACACATCCGACGTGCGTCCCAGACGAAAAGCCATTATTCGTACTCTCTAAAAGCAGAGGGGATGCGAATCATCCCCCTCTCCCTCTCTCCCCCTCTCCCTCTCTCTCTCTTCCTCTCTCACTCTCTCTTTCTCTCGCTACCTCTCTCTCTGTTTCCCTCTCTCTCTCTCTCTCTCTCCCTCTTTCTCTCTCTCATCCTCTCTCTCTCTCTCTCTCTCTCTCTCTCACTCTCTCTCACTCCCCCAGTAGAAGCATGCATCGATACGCCGGGCTCGTAGACCATGTAAAATTACCCATGTGATGCATTATTGGAATTTAAATATTTATGATTTAGCGATCGCATAGAAATTGGAATCCGAGAGATACAGTTTATGAGGAAGTTCAATTGATTAGATAAATGATAATATGAATACAACATCTAAAGCCAGGGTAATAATCGGGAGCGCCAGGAGCGTCAACTCTGACGGATGTGAGCGTTATACAAGAACCCATTATTATTATTATTAACTTTTGATTCAAAGCCCTAAAAAAAGGACACCAAATGCATGAAATAAAGGGCAGAAATGTACTCGCATATTGTATCTAATTTTGTTATAACCACATTGAGTTTGACGCCTGGTTTGACGCCAAGGAAAATAGGCTTTTAAATCCCTTAATTTGTTGTTACACATTGAGAGGGTAAATTCGTTGTTTTTAAGGATAAATGTCTATTTCTTGATGTGAAGTGGTCTATTGGATGAATCACCGGACAGCGGTTGACGTGGTTCGCCAGAGATTCCCGCCATGACACAAATGTAATTTATGAAGGCATCAATCAAAATTTGCCACACGCAACCCAGGTGAGGTAAATGGGTACCTGGAAGGAATCAATTCCTTGAAATGCTAGAGCGCCATAATGGCAGCCAGGGTATTAATCAGGAGCTCCAGGAGTGTCAACTCTGACGGATATGAGCGTTGTGCAAGAAACCTCCATTATTATTATTTTGTTAAATTTTAGAGTGCATTGTGGAAGAGACCTATTGGTATCTCATATTATTATATTAATGCTCTTTAGAAATTTGTTTTGTAATTCATGGTCATTTCAGTTTTTAACTGCCAGACACAAGATCTTAATAAAATCCATTTATCTATCTATCTAAGATTTGTTTCTTTACTTCAAAATATTCTTTATGCACCTTTACTTAACAGCTTCCTGTACCAACACTTAAACGCATGTACGTATTTTTTCTCGAATTGCCTTTTCAGATATCTATACCATAAGTAAATGTTTGTATAATGGTCTCCCATTTACTGATTCGTTGCCTCGCCGTTGGCACTGTCATTCGTGCAAAAGAAATAAACTAAACAACTATCTGTATTTGTGGGTCTGGCAACTACGGATTCTAGAATAGAAAATATCTTTTGGCACCATATCGTTGCATGACTTTAAAGAGAAGGTTGAGTTCTGGGAAGAGGTGAGAAATAATTTGTGAGCGTTATAATTGTTATTATGCAAGTGTGGACGAACATCAGATAACAAAATTTTCCCCGAAAATGGCTCCTAGTATTCTAAATATGGCATGTAACATCTTACAAATCGAGACGGATTTTAACGCCACATGTTCCTGAAGTCCCATATACACCTTCCTGTGTACAGTGCTTGTAACTTTACCAAGACTTGGCCAAATTTCTTATCATTTTGATGATTCCAGAACCTTGCCGTACGCACCAATATGTATATGCTAGATGATCAACCTTTCTGATCTACAACGTTTCTTTCACAATGCAATCGCATGACCAGAACTCAACTTTATCTTTAAAGCCCCTATAAGGGATTTGCAAGCCCTCAAAAACAAACATTTCAAAATGTATCTAAAGCAGCAAGATGAGTTTATGAAAATATAGAATAGTTATGTTTAGACTCGGTTTGACTTTCAACCAAATAGGATAATGTATTTAGGACTTGCGTTTAATCTGTCATGTTGTATTGAGAAATGTCTCTTTAGGCAAGAGCCCCATTTGTTAGCGATGTGAAGGCTACTTAGTGATTGAAGTCTGAGTAGTACGTTTCTTTATTGATGGTTGGTAGTGATGAGATTTGCTCAGTAAAGTGAGACTGTTTGCTCAAGCTTGCACGGACCGGCAGGAATGCCCGGATGAAACCACCTCAGAGGGGATATGGAGACAAACATGTCAAACCAAATATAGACGTCATCAATGGCCGATCAGGGATTATCTTGGCTTGCAATTGGGGGAGAGGGGGGGGGGGGGGGGAGGGAGGCTTCTAAACTTACCTGACCTTACGAGGAAAGAAAGGTGAATACAAATTTAAATTAAAAAAAGATGGAAAAAGAAAGAAAAGGATATAACGAGATTTACCCGTGTGGTAAATATTAGTCAGGAGACAAGGAGGTGAAATCTACACGAATAATAGAATCTTTTACAGGCATAAGGGTACACCCAACAAGCTCCTCCCCTCCACACTAGACATACAAAAGAAATGAGAAGGAGAAGAAAAATGCATCTCTCAACACAACACCGTCTTTAACCCCCCCCCCCCCCCCAAAAAAAAAAAAAAAAAAAAAAAAAGTAAAAAGGAAACAGAAGAAAGAGAATAGAATATTGAACAAATCTCCTTAAAGTGACTCGGTAACATTGTTGAAGGTTGAAGATAAACTATTATTGTGTCACTTGTGTATGAAATGTTTCTTATTATAGTCCTAATCCTTTAACTGTACTAACTTTCTTACATGCACAAAATCCTTTAACATTCTGAAAACCACAAAGATATTCATGGTTTTCTTTGAAGGTGTCACCGTGCGTCACCCTCTTATTGTAATTCTCCCAACCATATTTAAATTCTCCCAACCGTTTTTTCATGAAAACAAGATATAGGCCTAAGTCCTTTAAAAATCGTTCAACTCTTAAATGTCTGGAATAGTATAAACAGCAAATTCATTGCTTTGTGTTAATTACATCTAAAATGTAATTTAATTGTAATAATATATTGGAAGAATTAAGGGATCGATCAGATGAGTTTTTTCCAATTTGTATTAATATATTAATAGTCCGTTTTCACTCAAACTTTCAGATTATTTTTAATTGTACATTTAGCATTGGAGTCACTTCCTAAGCATCATTTCCTCTCATCTGAATAATGTTACCAAGTCCCTTTAAGTAAGGTGCCTTTCTGTTCTTCTTTATTGTGCCCTGGATGAAGCGGGGACAGGAGATATATGCACACATATCTAAGCACAGTTTTCGTTGTATATTTAAGGCTGAGATTATTCGGGAAGCCCATGCTGCCATGTTCAGAATGTATAAACACCCCCTCCAAACCGCCACTTGCCGTTCTGAATGTTTGTGAAGCGCCACGAGTGTCGAGTCTGACAGACATGAGCGCTCTACAAGAACCCACTATTATCATTAATATTTTCTACACACCATCATAAATAAAATGATGAGCTATTTCAAAAGTTCTTAGACAAACAATACTGACAATCCCGAATCGTTATTCATGTTAGGTGAAACAGCAATCCCTTTTTAATAGTACTTTTTCTATTTTTTAAATATCATACGACTATTTTTCCGATATGCGACAGGACGACATATAATTATGTAAAAGCTGCTTTAATAACCAAACTTTAAGATTGTAAATTGCAATGTAAACACGTCAGGTTTGGTTGAAGCAGGTCTGAAGAAATGACATGTTTCAGGCAAGCCTTGTTGATATAATTCAAATTTTCTCCTCATGTCTTAAAGACGTTTTAAACAAACATGTACAGTATACAGGGTTCGTATATACGTTATGTATCTGATTGTCGCCATTAATGGAAACCTTTGGGGATTTCACCATGATGACTAAAAGGGTCACGGAAGACTCAATTTCATCAAATAAATTGATTTACTAAGCTGCCTGAGTTATCTTGGGATTACATATGGCCAATCCAACTCGTAAATATATTCCGTTTTTATTGGAAAAGGATCTTGATCTAGTTCCCAAGCAAGCTGAGGGGAAGCAGATTGTGTCCCCCCCCCCTCTTCTGTAGAAAGTGTGACGATAATCATAAAAGTGTTTTGAATTAAAAAACACACATTAGTTTACAGAAATACAACAAAAAGAACTAATGCAAACACAATTCAAATTATAAATTTATCGTAGTCACGCGTGCTGACTTATACATTTGTCGTATTTTTTGTTACTACAACAAATTAACTAATTTCCTTTTTTGCTGGTCTAGACTATTATTATTCTCGGATTTAAAAAATAACGAAATAGATTCATGTACAAATAGATTGGCATTTACAAAGAAAGGGTGCGTTAAAAAAATGGTTTGTATGCGACTTTTCATAAATAGAGAGAGGGAGAGAAAGGGAGGGAGAGAGATAGAGAGAGAGAGAGAGAGAGAGAGAGAGAGAGAGGGGGGAGGATGGGGCGTTTTCGCAATCGTTGAATCGATGTATTGAGCGCTATATAAACACGGAATATTATTATTAATATAACACTATATTAGATAGCTAGACAGATACCGAGATGTGATTGGTCCAGAGCTCGTCACGTGATATCAATTGCGAGGATTCAAATTGTTATATTTTCCTGGTTGGTTATATTTTCCTGGTTGGTTATATTTTACCGGCTGGTGAAATTTTGTTTTCATGAAATTGTTTTCCCCTTGAAATTATTTTTTCCACATTTTGTTTTCTTCCCCGAAAAATGTTTTTTGGGGTAAGAATTTTTTTTCCCAAAAAATTTGTTGTATAATTTGTTTTGTTTAAAGGTTTTTTTCTTTCTTGAACTATCTCAACAGATTATTTTTCCGTAATTGTGATTGTTCCCGATTTTTTTTTAATTTCGGGCAAAAAAAAATGGACCTCCCCCCCCCCCCCCACACAAAAAACCTAAGGCTATCTAATATAACAGTTATTGACTGGCACGGGGTATATAACATTCTTGGGACCTGAAGGGAGTTATATTTTCCCTCGTGACCATATTTTCCCTCAGCGCTGCGCGCTTCAGGAAAATATAACCACTTGGGAAAGTAACTCCCTTCAACGGTCCAAATAATGTTATATTACACCCCCTGCCAGTCAATAACTGTATAATATACCCATGCAAAACATTCAAATTGACAGACAGAACTGATTAGAACAAATCGGCGAAAAGTCAGAAATATTGGAGTAGGCATTTAAATACCATTTGCGATCCGTCTGTGGTATTGATGTCCGTATTCGCTTTTTAAAGAGCTATTCAGGCCCAGTGTTTCTTTTACTTCGATGGAAGCTGAAACAGAAACCTCACGAATTACTTTTAATGCTTACTAGTACTCTTTACAGTCCTTTGTTAAGGTTTCATTTCTTTTACATTAATATCATATGTAGCAGCCAGGATATTCTAGTTTCTGAATTGTGTATTGATTAATTGTGGAAACGGGACTTGACAGTGTTTGATTGCCATCATTTACAGCTAACTAAGTCAACAATTGGACGTTTCGCGATGTTACGTCATTCTGAATATGACGTCACACGGTTGCCCCATATTTCTGTTACGTTCGATTGAGATTTCAAAGGAGGAAGTAAGAAAGAAAGTGAGAGACGGACGGAGACAAATATATAGCGAAAAGGTGTTAATAGCGTATTTTATGTTGATAATCAAAGTGCTCATTGTTAAATACAATGTCATTTCAATGCATGATTTTCATGACGTCTGCGTTATGTGCAAAAATTAATATAAAATGAAGGCTTCATTTTATTTTCTATCTATTTTTCTCTCACTCAATCGCTAGCTCTCTCTCTCTCTCTCCCCCTCTCTCCCTCTCTTTATCTTTCTTGTTCTCTTTTTCCTTTCTCTCCCTCCCTTTCTCTCTTAATATCTCTCTCTCTCTCCCTCTCTTTCTCTCTCTCTCTCTCTTCTCTCTAATTCCCTTTCTCTCTGTCTGTCGTATCTGTCTCAATATGTCCACCTCCCTCACTCTGTATACCACCCCATGCACGCATGTTCCTTTTGTCCAGTAAATCCTTCAAACAATCCATCATTCGTTGTTTAATATTTCGTTGCCATTTATCAAAAACAACAAAAAAACAAAAAATCCATCAACATTCACAACCTGCCTTCAAATTCCAATTACATCTCTAGTGTTTATTTTCATCTTGCGTCCAGTATCTGCAGTTGCATGGGTTATATGCAACTCAAGATATAGGTGAAAAGGGATATGATGTCCCTTGTTTATTATCCTGTTATGGAATGGAATTAAATAAAAGAGGGAGAGTGATAGAAATAGAGGAAGAGATAGAGAGAGAGAGGGAGTGATACTTTTTTCCCCGGCGACATTTGCTCTTGGCTTTATTGCTTTAGGGCTTAGGTTTCGATTGGGTTTTCTTCTCATAGTCACATCGTTGGGTCTGCATGGTCTAGGGTTGATCGACAACATTGTTACGTTCCTCTGGCGTTTAGACTGCCAAACAATTTTCTTTAACTCGAAGAATGACTGTTAAAGTATGTTATCATTTTTTAATATGAAGTTTGAAATTTTAGGTTAACTCCTTAGAAAGTTGTATAAAAAACACAAGCACAAGCAAAAACACAAGGCAATGATAGAGCTGGCACTCTGTGATAAACGACATGTTTATTCCATGAATGTATATATAAATATATGTGTGTGTTTGTGTGTGTGTAAATAATGAATAGGCATGTGTGGGTGTGTGGGATAGGAAAATAGAGAGAGGTAGGGGAGGTCTGGGGGAGGGGGAAAAGTGTGATGAAGAGTTTAAAAACGGTAATGTTAGGCCTATATAAGAAAGGGGAAAGATGTGCTTCTGATGTAAATGCATGAAGTTCTAATATAATGGCAATGAACTAACAGCGTGTCAGACTTAAACCCAATGACGTCACGCAACAACACTTGAACATTTATGACGTCACAGTGGCAGTGCGCTTGTGTAATGCTGATGGACATGCGATTGCGATCGGTGGCAACTTTTGGAAGGTTTTAATTTAATCAGTGAAAAAGCGCCACCCTCCATCTTCGCCAAGTAATAATAACAATCCTCGTTTCAATTAGAGAGTCATGTAAATAAGCACTATTGATTTCCACTCGTGTTACTAGTGAAAGGGTGTGGACGTAACGCGTGGATATATATACGAGACGGTGAATTGAATTGCTATATTTAATCCTATCAAATCTCTCTCACTTAGTTATCACCGCCATTTTTTTTGCTATTGTTACCAGAGACGGTTTTAAACTCTGCAAACACATTAGCAGTATGAACATTCGGTATTATTTCAAAGCAGAAATCGATGGTACTAATTACGTTCTTGTACTCTTTGCTGAAAACAAATGAAAGGAAAAAAATGATCCTATTGATTGTGACTGCTCTCGTCAATTTGCTTCTTGCTTTCCCACTTATTTGCTTTGACACATCGTCTGTTTACGAAACAAAGTGGCCCATTAAGTCTGTGCTAAAGCGTTTGTACATTGTACATGCATTAATAGAGAACAGTGTCCTTTAGACTCGTGAAGCGGATCTATAAAACACAAAACCGATTATCATGTGTCATCAATAATTCATGAAAATATTCATATCATTCTAATTAATTTCCATTAAAACTTTATTAAAATGATATATATAAAAGTATATTTTACCTTTATTTGATTTGTATTAAAATGCTAAGTATATCTTACCTTTAATTAATTTGTATATTGGTTGGTTGTTGGTGGGGTAATACTATTGGCATCAAATGAGCATTCAAATCATTTTCGTGCCATTCTCTATTAGCAGTTGATATAGACCTTAATTCTAGAGTGCCGCCAAGCAATTTTACGCAAATCATGGAATAGAAAAAGAGAAGGAAGAAGTAGAAGAACAAATATTTAAAAAAGGACAACAAAAAGAGGAAAACACTGGTGTTTGAAAAAAAATCCAGCCTTTATGATTAATGGGAAGATATGTCGTTGCCAGTGTTACAACTCTAGGAAAAAGAGCTTTGTCAGAAATATCAATACAATACAAAGTTGTTGAATTATGGTGTGAATTTCGAGATGACGATCCAACGCCTATCATGCGTGTATAAGTTATATGAAAATCAGCATCAATTCGTTTATAAGCATGTTGTTACATATTGTTTTCATATTAAAATATTCGATTGCTTCTTGATTTAGCAAGGGGAGCAAGGGTCATGTGCAGGATGACCAGCCGAGGTCAATGACTGAAAATTATTGTTTGTGAAGTAAACTAGAAGCGGCATGAAATGGACAAACAGATGAGCAAAATAAAACTGATTAAAAGAACAACAATAGAGAGGGGAGAGAAGGAGTGAGTAAGGGGGAGGGAGAAAGATAGAGAGAGAGAGAGAGAGAGATAGAGAGAGAGAGAAATGACAAGATGAAGAACACACAATGAATATAAACTTGAAAGGGATATATAACAAGAGAGAGAGAGAGGAGAAAATGGAATGATGCGGAAAGAGGGGAGAAGATAATACACACAGAGAGAGAAAGAGAGGATGGAAGGAGCGATAAATAAATATGTATTATATAGAAAGAGAGAGAGAGAGAAGACGGAAAGTGAGAGATATAAGGGAAAAGAGAAAAGGGCGAGTCGCGAGAGAGCAAGAAGGGGGTTAAGGGAAAAAAAGAAAAAAAGTCCAGGGGAGAAAGAGAAAGAAAAAGAAGACATGGAAAGCAAATGAGGTAGGAAATGGTAGGGCGTTGAAGAGAGAGAGAGAGGGAGAGAGAGAGAGAGAGAGAGAAATAGACAGACACACAGAAAAAAGGGAGACAAACTAAGAGGCATATTATAGAGAGATAGAGAGAGGGAGAATAAGGAAAGAACTCTAGAAATAACAGGTAGATTGTATTGAAGGATATGACAGGGAAGCCCGCAAATAAGATCATAAATACGGAAAGAGAAAGAGAGAGAGAGATAGAGAGAGAACTGCGATGTAATGAATCCTCACCACTTACCACATCGTAATGGAATTTGAGCGTAGTAGAATTAGATTCCGGGACAAGGCACGCGAGTTATCGGATCCATAACAACCTGCTTCAAAAAGACCAAGAACAGGATTTATTTCATTCACTCAATGTTGATTAGAGACAAGCACACGGACAATTGATCTCATTGTCTGTCAGTTGTCAATCTGAACTTGTATGACCCTTTTTTTGAAGGCTTGTTCAGATACGGCGCGGTTAACCGCCGCAAAAATCCGCCGCGGTTTGTTTTCTGGCATGTACAACGAATGGCAGCCGTGCGCAACGGCGTACTTGCGCGTATTCAATAAGCGCTGTGTTACAATGTACATGCATTTGAACCGCTGTTTTACGTGTTTTGTACGTCGTGAAAGAGTTATAAAAAGAAAACTTCCCGGTTTTGACTGCGTCATATCCGAACGAGCCTTTAAAGGAAAATCAGACATTGGAAGAAAGACTGTGATAAAAGTGACAAAAATAAGCAATACAAATATTTAGCATGCCAAGTGGCACATTTTTCTTTGAAGCTTAATGAAACTCAAAGGCAGGCTACCGTTGCTATTGTTTCTATAAATATTTCCCTTGTGTTTACTTTACCTCATTATTCTATTCACTCTCATGGTTATTTGTATTGGCAGTTGTGATTATTTGTGTTTATTAACTTCTTCTAATTTCAATTTCACTAGTAATTTTATTTTGTTGCTTAGTTTTGAGTTTGAAAATTAAAGGATCAAGATTTTCTTGGAAATTTCTCCAATTCCTCTCCATAATGTAAACTGCCACTCAATAATGTATTCAATATGTGTATGGAGTGAGCCAGATGTAGGCTTGGATACAAAAATTGTTGTTTAGATTATTGACAGTACCATCTCTAGCTCATTATTATTAATTTGTTCTGGTTTATCTCACTGTCCATTTATTTCTTCATTAGGCCTATAACAAAATATGTTGTATTGCCCTTTGCGACCGACCCCAACATATTGAAATCTACCGACGGCTTTTTTTTAAACCGTTTGTTGGGAAAAAAATATTAAAGCATTTCAAACTAAGAAATATCAGCCCAAAGAGGGAGAAAAAAAATTCCAAAAGAAAAAAAAGTTCCGACCAACCGACCCATGTTTTGGCACATAAAGGGCGTTACAACATCTTTTGTGTTAGGCCTTAGGTACATGTAATATATACTGACCTTTGTAGCGCGTCTTATCGCTAATTCATTCAAATCCGTTCAAATCCGTTCGAACCGATTTGAGAATCTTTCTTGGAAGCCCTGGTTCGAATCGAAAAATGAAAATAAACACTTTCAAAGAAATCTCAAAATTCAATTCTCTTTACATTTTATTTGATATTCATGAAACGTATAAATTTACATTCAAAATGTCATTACAATACAATTTGTATGTTTGCATGATAACTTGAAAATGACAGTGAACGATATCTGCCCCCTACTCTCTCTCTCTCTCTCTCTCTCTCTCTTTCTCACCATTAACAGAACATATGATTAAGAATATATTCCTACAATACGATGTCTTTTGTATACATCAGTTTCTGTTTTCGCTGTTGTTGTTTTTGTGTTGCAATTGGTAATTCGTACAATTACCGGTTGGAGTATTTTGGTTGCAGTGAAAATAAAGCAATTGGCACGAAACTATTTTGGAATAAATCATGTTTACGTCAAATAACAGGGATCTAGGAGTTTAGGAATAATTAAATGGTGCAAGTTTTCATTCGTTTATCAAATGATCTATCCTTACTCGAATTGACTCTATATAGAATACAAAATGAATGAACTCATTCGCATGCATCATTTGTATACTATGTAACATCACACTTCGATTCTTCCATGTAAGTAGCTCCACGAGGTGAAATTCTAAGTCCGTTTTCCGAACTACAAGTTCAATATCAATGTGTCTCAAGGGGCATATCCTGTATTCCTGGAAATGTGGGGGCGGGGAAAGATCTTTGTCTATTCCGGGCATGTCCCCCTCGCAATGTATCCGGGATGTCAAGAAATTAGAGGCGGAGGAATTAGGGTTGGAGCAGACTCTTATTCCTTAATGATTCCCCAAACTTGTCAATTTTCAACAACAAACCATTCTCAAAACATATTAATGATGCTATTAATAGTTATTTTATAATGATGACCATAATGATAAAGATAAAGACAATGCTAATAATAATGCCAATAATGATAATATTAATAATATTGATAGTAACGGCAATAATGATGAGAATTAGGATAATGATAATAAAGGCAATAATGATAATGATGAGAATTACGATAAACACAATAATGATAATAATGATAGTGATGATAATAATCATAAAAATGATGATAATAATCATAAAAATGATGTTAATAATCATAAAAATGATGATAATAATCATACAAATGATGTTAATAATCATAAAAATGATGATAATAATGATACCAATGATGATGAAGATGAAGATGATGAAGATGATGATAACAAATCAATACTGTTCTCACCGACGACCTGATATTACTCCGGCTCTTGTCCGGATACCAAGATAAGATTGGGGGTGGCCCCTTCGACCCTGGTTCTACCAATGTGCATCTCCATTCCATCTCCTCCACCAAGTCACCTCCGTAGCCTGGGGATCGCCTCCTGGTAGAGCTTCGGTTACCCCTCTCAATCCTCAAGACTGTCAATGTTTCTGTAATTCTAGTCCGAGTGACTAACATCCACAGGTTTAAATGACTGTGGTGATACGACCTCTGTCTACTTTCTATCTTTGAGAGAGAAGGTAGTATTGTTTAAAGCGAACCACCATCCGAAACAGACAACATTGTATGCTTATCATGAATACATTATGATCGTTCGCGTAAGAGTCGAACGAATACGTGTATGATCAAACATTAAAAGTAATTGTAAACGTTGGGAAAGAAAAGTAAACTGGAGCATAAGAACATGTGGCCCAGTAAAATGTCTGTCTCAACGGGATGTTGTTTAAAATTGTTCCCCATGTCTGAAATGAACTCTGAAGTAAACATAAAGCTGTGTTAACAGATGTTCTTGTACTAAATGGTGAATTATAAATCCTATAAATGCGTTAGAGTATAAAGTTGTTTAGTTAGAAAAGAATAACGTCATAACAAGATCCAAAAGGCTTAAGTTAAATGAGGTAAATAAATATCTGTCCTGTGCCACCCCCGCAAACAAAAACAACAGTGTGGACTCAATACATAAATAAATAATATGCAACAAAACAAAAGCGAAAGACTTGTCTTTGGCAAATATCATCATTACTATGTGATTGGGTATTCTGACTATTACGTCACAATGGACTCCTCACTTACGTCATCGATGTTACTTCTATGAAAAACAAACACAAACACATATCGGGTGACTGTTTGTTTCTATTTTAGGACACATAATATTAGGCAAGCTGTAACTTAGGAACGGAAGTATGACCGAAAGACTGCTTAAACAAAACTTTTTTGAAACCGCTGAGTTGTTGATGCAATTAAGTTTCGTCTTGAGTAATTTTTTGAAATACGTCTGATTGAAGAGGTTGGAATGATTTCAGACAGAAAAAATGAAACGAAAGTTCACATTAATATATTAGAGCGAGTGAGTGAGGGAGACAGACACAGAGAGAGAGAGAGAGACTGAGAAAAAGAACATCGGACGAGAGATGGAGGAATATAAAAGATGAGTACGTTTATGATCATAATAATGAACACAAAGAAGGGATTAACTTTGTTGAAAAACGAAAGTTCAAATTTGAAGAAAAAAATCAATGCGTTCCTTATTTCACAATAGGCTTCGGCTCTTATTTCTAAGTTGTCTTGTTTTAAATATTAAGTCTTCAGTATGGGGACGTAACCAAAGAAAAAGATAAAAATACAGATAACGTTGAGTTCTGGTCATGCGATTGCTTTGATAAAGACACGTTGTGGAATCGATCATATTGAATTTGGATAAATAAAAATAATTTAATTTAATTGAATTGAATAAAGTTTGATCATCTTGGTAAAGTTACAAGAAATGTACACAGAGAGATGTATATGGGAACACACGAACATGCTATATTTAGAATATTAAGGCATTTGAAGAGCCATGTTTTTCAGGGATCACTTTGTTATTTGATGTTCTTCCACACTTGCATAATAACAATGATAACGCTTACACATGATGTTTCAACTCTTCCAAGAACTCAACCTTCTCTTTAAAGCTAGGCCTGAAATCAATTGAATTCATTAAGTCTGCATGACAGCCAGGCATGGAAAGTGCAGTGTTGTTGCTCAGTTCATACCACGACCACATTTGTGTTAGCACTCAGTGATTTATTACAACCAAACAAGAGCAAGCAAGTCATAAATCATATAACAGTTATAATTAAATCTCTTGATAAACAGGGTATTATTCGTGAAGCGGATTTTGATAAGAAAGCTAGAAGGGTCTAGTTCATTGTAAAGCATCCAATGAATTATGATTATCATTGTATCATCTTATTGAATTTGTGTATGTTGATGACCACCTATACTCCCTTTCTTCTTTCTTTTCCTCACCACTAGTTTTATCTTTCCCTCTCTCTTTCCCTCTACACCTCTCTTACTCTCCTATATCTCACCCCTTCTCTATATCTCTGCCAATCCATCTCTCTCTCTCTCTCTTTTCTTTTCTCTCTCTCTCTCTCTCTCTCTCTCTCTATTTATTTATTTTTATTTTATTTATTTATTCATACATATTTATACAGGTACACAAGATCAGAAATAAATCTGTTTTCACTCTCTCTCTCTCTCTCTCTCTCTCTCTCTCTCTCTCCCCATTCCCCCTGCCTTACTATTGCGGTCTTTACTTATATCACACAAGATTATATTGAATCTTCACCTTTACACCTAATTGCACTACTAACTTTATGATATACTCACATGTCCTCATTTGTATTATATTCATTAATAATTTACAATTGCATACTGTTTACTTGTATTATAATGATTTGTAGTGTATTTTTTAACATTTATTACTAAATACTTTTGCAAAAATATTGTACTTATTTATCCCCTGGGCCGTGCTGCGATGCATATTCCTTGAATAAATTAACCATTATTATTATGACGAACAGCGTGGATGTAACAGGTGACGTTGTATTCAAATAACTCAAAATATTACTATTACTATTATTTCTACTGTTATGATTACTATTACTATTACTATTTATTTTACTATATGTATCGATATTACTATTACTATTTATTTTACCATTTAATAATAATAATAATAGTAATATTTAGCTTTGATATAGCGCTTAATACAAATGTCTCTAAGCGTTTTACATTACTTTTTATTACAAGTATGATTAATATATACTAGTTTACTATTATTACCATCATTACCAATATTACTAGTACTTGTACTAGTAATAGTACACTTATTATTACTTTTAATATTACCATTTGTTATTCTTACTACTATTAGTGTCATCATTTATCATAATTTAATTGTAATGATTATAATTATCATCTTTTTGTATCCATATCTTTTCAGTGTAAAGTGAAGGCATACATGCAGTGCTCAGGTGGCAAGGCTCGCAGCAGGGGACGATGGTTGTGCGATTGCCCCGAGGGATATAGTTGTGACTATTCACCGGAGAATCGAGCATTCCTCTGCATGCCTGACGACCCAACCAGGTACACAAGACGCATCATATGGTCTCGAGGAGTGCTATAATGAGGGTACGACCTGCTAACAAAAAGGGAAACCCGCTTTAAAAAAATAACTACCTGCTACCAAAAAGGGAAATCGCTTTTAAAAAGTTAAACCACTTTATAAGAAACTCGTTACAAAAACTACATTTCAAGCTTACTCAAACACTTGGAAAGTTCAAGCTCTTAATTTACTTTGTGGTAATCTCATAATGGTCTTGTAGAATTTTATTAAAAAAGGTACGACTTATAGTACACAAAGGGTAAAATCAGAAAGTTACGGCACTTTTTGTCATGCTATCTTTGAGTAATTATTAGACGCATCATTATGGTCTAGAGGAATTCTTTGATGACGGTACGACCTGCTACCGAAAAGGGAAACCCGCTTTTAAAAAGTTAAACCACTTTATAAGAAACTCGTTAAAAAAAACTACATTTCAAGCTTACTCAAATACTTGGAAAGTGCAAGCTTTTAATTAACTTTGTGGTAATCTCATCATGGTCTTGTAGAATTTTATTTAAAAAGGTACGACCTACAGTAGTACAAAAATGGTAAAATCAGAAAGTTACGGCACTCAGTTAAAAGTTCCCTTCTTTTTCTTGCTAGTTCTTAGTGATTATTAGTAAATATTCAATAGTAAGGTCATTAAGAAAATAAGATAAAACTTATACAGTAGGCTTGCGGGTGCACCATGTGAGAGAGAGGGAGGATTGAGGAGTCCTGAAAAGGACTCTAACTCGGTAATCTTTCTTGAGGGTTTGTTAGTCCTGAAAAGGACTGTTAGTATAGTCTTGAAAAAGACTGTGGATTATGTTTCTTTATAGTTCTAAGGAGAACTATAGCGCTTGGAGAGGATGAGTGGCGGGAGTTGGCTCGACGTTTCGAACAGGTTGACTATCCGTCGTCTATACCAACAGTCCTTTTCAGGACTAACAAACCCTCAAGAAAGATTACCGAGTCAGAGTTTTTTTCAGGACTCCTCAATCGTCCCTCTCTCTCACATGGTGCACCCGCAAGCCTACTGTATATCTACATCACCATGCAAGCCGACACTTTCAAGCAGCATCTAATATAACACTTGTAGAAGTTTCTTTTATTCAGATTAAAAGTTGTAACATATCAGTTTATCTTCCATAATATAGTATGACCTGTAACAAGACAGGTATCACACTTTTAAAACTCGCTCAAGTACTTGTTATCGAAGTACTTTCCGAGTGTTCTCGCAGCATGTTGTATTTTATACCTTCAACCAAAATTAAAATGTTTGTGCGGATCAAGAAAGTTTGCTTCATGCAAAATATCCCAGATATATATATACATATTAAATTCTAAGGGTTTCTTTATAAAGAGGGGGAATTCACTTTTTTACTTTTTAGAAAGATTTAGTTTAACTAAAAAATATTGCATTATGTTGACACACACATTATGAAATTCGAAAAGCGTTTTGGAAATTATTGTAGTGAAATCAAATACAAATATTATCTAGTTTTGCACATCATTAACAAATCAATACGTTTTTAAATGATAATAATGTTTCTGACATTCCTTTCTTGTTCTTTGTGCATTATTATTTTGCAGCGATTACGATTCGGTTATTAACCGGATTGCCTGAACCCACCAATCTAAGATGACGGGTAACCGTACTTTCAACATTCGATGGATCCGTTAAGCCATTTATTCATCATTATTATTCCACTTGGTATACCTTCGCCTGAACTGTCGACCTTTGACCTTTGACATCTGTTTGTGTTACATTAAAAATATACTAATATTTGTGTTCAAACATGGGTTGTTCAATTAATGGACTGATGGCATAGTAGAAATTCAGCTGATTCTTTTTACGGAATGTGGTTATCTCCCAAAGTCCCCAAAATAAAATTGTATTAACAAACTTGTTGTATTTGCACGTATATGAAATTATATTGCCTCTACATTAGAAGCAGAGAAAGGGGGAGGGGAGGGGGGGGGGGGGGGGCAACAGTCAGTCTTTTGGAAAACTCCTTGATCCAATATGTTCTGTTTATTTCACTATTTTGTAACTAAAATAAATTTCCTTTTGATTTTGACCAAAATATGATGCCCAGAAATCCTTATTCATTTCAAAATGTATGATTTTCTTGTATATAATTCCATGATATTTCTTGGCACTTTGTCAATTATTGCAAATTATGTAAATAATCAAGATGTTTACGTTTTGTCAAGCACGCATTTAGTTGAGCTATTAATCAAATTCATGGTTAGGAAAGTAGGCTAACAACGCACCTATTTAATTTACTAAAAATATATTTGTTCTTCAGTACTAAAATGGCATTGGATATGAAGTAGAGTGTTATAGTATAGTCAATGGCACATAACACTTTTAGTTATTAAAGCGTCTATTAAAGTTGTTGTGTTTTTGTTATTTGTTTTTATTTGAACTGTTTATTATGTTGTCGCAATCTATTTAATCGAAAACTAATATTGTATATCATTCATTATGTCTGTTACCATTTAGCTTGTCCATATTTGTGTTGAGCAAGACTTAGCCATTTTGTGAAGAATTTAAACTACTAAACATATGTCAAACGTCATTGATATGTTTCCAAACGTGCAGTATGCATAATATCTTATAACCCGCTGCATGGCGTGACGTCATTTATAAGGCATTGTTGCCTATTAAGTCACTAACGCAGTCTTGCTAGAGCGGAAATAACAGCGCAAGTCACTGACGCAGTCTTGCTAGCGCGTAAATAACGGCGCAAGTCACTGATGCAGTCTTGCTAGCGCGTTCATAACAGCACAAGTCACTAACGCAGTCTTGCTAGTGCGTAAATAACAGCGCAAGTCACTGACGCAGTCTTGCTAGCGTGTTCATAACAGCGCAAGGCACTAACGCAGTCTTGCTAGCGCGTAAATAACAGCGCAAGTCATTGACGCAGTCTCTTTTGTAGCGCGTAAATAACAGCCCAATTCACTGACGCAGTCTCTATTGTAGCGCATATATAACAGCGCAAGTCACTAACGCAGTCCTGCGTTAGGTAAATGACGCCTCGTGTGCAGTGGATGCATTACGCAATAGTTAGAAATGGCTCGATGGCTTATGTTTTATATTATATTCCAATCAACGTCGATGAACAAGATATAAAAGGATGTTTGTGTAAAATGAAAAAGTCAAATGGTTTTGATCATTTTAGCGAAGATACAAGTGAGCTCATTGGTTCGAGCCCCGGCATGACATACATGTACTGAACGTGCATGTCATTTATACTCACAACCAAGAAGATTGGAAGTGCGGGATTGACAAGATTCCACAAGCGATCCTAAACATGCTAAATGAATAACATACATCATCATCATGATGATCGTGATGAGTATACGGTAGGTAAACCCGCATAAAGTGGGTATGGTGTATACAATGTGTATTGTATTTAAAGCGCTTTGGAGACATTAGTATCAAGCGTAATATCATATACCCTCCAAGGCGTTAATTCTACGATCTTATCGCGGTTAACTATTAAACAAGGCAATAACATTACTAGTTCTGACCGTTCAATTCAATTAATGTTGGGTATCTTTTTCGAGATATTTATCCTAAAGATTAGAGAAGGCCTTCTATTATTTATTAAATATCGATGATTTAAACTTCCAAAACACAAATTAAAAAAGTAGCCCCCTCAACATGGTCAGTCGAGCTTTAGTCCATACGTTGATTTAGATTTTCTATAAAAATGCATTTCAATTTTGTGTATTATCATACATGGTGTATCTTAGGTTTAACATTGTTTGTGACGTCAGCGTTCTTTATTTTGTTTGCTCTTTGTTTATGGTGATTCATTATATTTCAAAGAAATAAATGTTATTTGAAAATAAACAATTTTAAACTTTCAGACCTTTCCTGTTTTTTTCTTCCCATATCAGGTGATTTCTGTCCGTCTTGCTGTCTCTGTATGTCTCTGTCTCTCTCTACCTCGAACTCTCGCTCACACACACAAACACACATACACATACAACACACACTATCTCTCTTTCTCTCTCGGGTTCTCCTTCTCTCTCTCTCTCTCTCTTCCTCAATCTATCCAATTTCTCTTGACTACTATCTAACTCTACCCGCTCTCATTTTATTTCTTCTCTCTTCATCACTTCATCCCTCCCCCTCCTATTTCTCTTTTTCTTTCTCTCTCTCTCTCTCTCTCTCTCTCTCTATCTCTCCCTCTCTCTCTCTCTCTTTCTCTCTCTCTCTAACTTCGATTAAGATGTGTTCTCAATAAACTCAATAAAACCTTCCAATTCAATTTTTAAACTCTCTCATGCTCTCTCTTTTTTTCCTCTCTCTCTCTTACTGCGATATGTGTTCTCAATAAACTCAATAAAACCTTCCAATTCATTTTTTTTAACTCTCTCATTCTCTCTCTTTTTTGTCTTCTTCTTCTCTCTCTCTAACTGCGATTAAGATGTGTTCTCAATAAAGTCAATAAAAACCTTCCAATTCAATTTGTAAACTTTCTCATTCTCTCTCTTTTTCTCTTCTCTCTCTCTCTCTTACTGGAATTAAGATATGTTCTCAATAAACTCAATAAAACCTTCCAATTCAATTTTTAAAATCTCTCATTCTCTCTCTTTTTTGTCTTCTTCTTCTCTCTCTCTAACTGCGATTAAGATGTGTTCTCAATAAAGTCAATAAAAACCTTCCAATTCAATTTGTAAACTTTCTCATTCTCTCTCTTTTTTTCTTCTCTCTCTCTCTCTTACTGGAATTAAGATATGTTCTCAATAAACTCAATAAAACCTTCCAATTCAATTTTTAAAATCTCTCATTCTCTCTCTTTTTCTCTTCTCTCTCTTTCTCTCTAATTGTGATTACTCAATAAAACCTTCCAATTCAATTCTCAAACTCTCTCTTCCCCTCTCTCTCTCTCTCTCTCTCTCCATTCAAACTCAGAAGACATACTTAAACTACGTTTCCCTCATCATCAGGGTCAACGAAAATTAATAAAAACGATCAAATTATATTGACTTTCTAACTACATTTATTATTGGAGCACTAATTCAAAGTGGCATATATACTAATTGACACCTTTTCCGTAATAACCCCGTGGTTTAGTAGTTTTAGACAGATGTCAAATCTTCTTGCTGTTTAGATTCCATCTGCTCCGCCTTGTCCTGTTAGGTGATGAAGAAAGAAGAAAAAAAGCGAAAAATATGTATATCTTACTTCATTCATATACAAATTAATTCATTTCTACGATAACTCCTGATATATGTAACATATACGTGGGGGGATTGGGGGGGGGGGGGGGGGGGTTGGCAAGGCCCAAGACGTATGTAAGGTGCCGGTGTTTTGGCGTAGTGGTTTGTTCACTTAACTCTCAATCCAAGGGTCAAGGGTTCGAATCTCAGCCCCGCACAACCGTCTCTTAGCATGCCATTAATCCACATTTACCACTTTCCACCAATGTGTTAACCCATTGCTTACCTGGTGGTCCCTAGGAGAAATAAAGAATTCAGCAGCCCACGGGTTAAATGGGTACCCTGGATGATGAGAAAGTCGTTGTAGTTTGCTCAGGATTGTGAGCGTCTTTTAAAATGGCGCCTGGCTTGAATGCTCCCAAAGGAGTGGAGAATGTGCATATATTTATGCACAGGAAAGCTTTAATCCGATGACCGGAGTAATCATATACTCGCATAGCGCTCTATAGAGTTGTATTAAGTGCATTATAAACCCACACTATTATGTTAATATCATCATATGAAGGACTATTCCCCCCACTTGATTTAGGTAGAAATGATTAATATATAGTTAACAACTTAATTATTCATATAACTTGTACATTTGAAACTTGCGTTTGTTTATCGTAACTTAAAGCCCCTCTAAGGTGTTAGGAGCCCCAACATATTTTGATGGCTCAATTTCAATTAAATTGTATCATGGAAGTGAAAGAGGATGTCATTTAAGACACAGTGCTTGAAGACGAATATTGATGAAAGAGTACACCATTTAGGATTTCTGCGTACAACAAAAAACCCAAATTATGTATTCTATTATCAATATTTGTCTTCAAACACATTATGGGGAGGAAATCTTTGAAGAAGCGTGTCTTAAAATGTTGAATTCAGGCCTCCGTTAAATACTTTCAGATGTAAGTTCGAAAACATTAATCGGGACCAATAATTTTTCATATACAATAAACAAAGACAAAACTTGGTTATTGTATGAATAATTTAGTTGTTAACTATTTAGCAACAAACAGAAGAGTAAAATGATATAGGAATGGATGGTAACAAATGGAATCCAATTTGGAATACGAATGTGTGAGAGAGGGGATAAGGAATGATACGGGTACTCAAGTGGGTGGAAAGAGAGAGAAAAGGGGAAAACCATGATAGAGACAAACATTAAAGGAGATAACAAAGACAAACGAATGCAGAGAGACAGAGAGAGACACACAGAGAAAGAGAGAGAGAGAGGGAGAGAGATAGAGAGAGGGAGGGGGACTGACAGAGAGAGAAATATAGAGACAGAGAAGGACAGAGAGACGGAGAGGCAGAGAGAGAGAGAGAGAGACAGGGAGATGGAGAGGCATAGAGAGACAGACACAGGGTGAGACAGATAGAAACAAGCAGATGAGACATACATAGAGACAGAGAGGCAGAGATAGAGGGAGAGGCAGAGAGAGACAGAAACAGAGAGAGACAACGAGAGACAGAGAGATAAAGCGAGAGAGAGAGAGAGAGAGAGACAGAGACAGACGGACACAGAGAGGGCCATCGCTATTTGGGATGGGATGGGGGAAAAGAAGACAGAAACAAGTTTAAGATGGACGCAAAGCATGGAATCAGGCATAACACATACGGTAATGAGGTGATCGCAAAACGACAGAGGGCGGACTACAGTGACGGGGAAAGAATCACATGGCATTCGCATTCGTTGATTCATGAAAGAAAATCTGAAAAGTACACATTTGATATAAAACCTATCACGGAGAAGAAGAAAAAGAAGAAGAAGAAGAAGACGGAGAAGAACAAGAAGAACAAGAAGAAGAAGAAAAAGAAGAACAAGAGGAAGAAGAAGAACAAGAAGAAGAAGAACAACAACAACAACAAGAAGAAGGAGAAGAACAAGAACAAGAAGAACAAGAACAAGAAGAAGAAGAACAACAACAACAACAAGAAGAAGAAGGAGAAGAAGAAGAACAAGAAGAACAAGAACAAGAAGAAGAAGAAGAACAAGAAGAAGAAGAACAAGAAGAAAAAGAAAAAGAACAAAAACAAGAACAACAACAACAACACCAAAAGCAACAAAAACAAGGACAACAAGAACCAAACAAGAAATAGAAGGAAAAAAGAAAGAAAATATGAAGAAAAAGAAGAAGATAAAGGAGGAAAAAGAAATGGAATTTCTAGGGGTGCATGAATACAAATGTGAATAATACGGTAAAGATTGTTATGGGGAGGGGAGAAAGGACTTGCCCCCTATAGTTCTCCTGAATATGGCACTGATAAATAATTCTCACCTTGGCAGAACGCGACATTGCCACCACGACGGAAACAAAGACAACCTGGAGCTGTTTCACATGCTGTAAAAAAACGAAAACACGATTGCACCCTCGAGTAAATAATTTAGTTTTCATTTTACTTTATCAAATTTAATTTGCTGTCCTTTTTAGAACAATAAGAAACCCGAAGCCACACAAACATACGATTTACAATCAACGAATTTTTTTAATTTTGTAATTATTAAATAATTTACTAATTTTTTGTATAAAGAAAATTGTTAATGATAATAATTATGATAATTAATAATAAAGCTAAAAATGTTTCAAGGTGTTTTACATCACTTTGTCTCTCAAACGTATCTGACATAAATATCGAAATTAACGACATTTTACAATAATTAAATTATAAAACACAAAATACAAAGTACCACAAGTGAGCAGAATTGGAACTACTTAAAGAAAAACTGACTAGTATGCATTTTCAATGGCCTCGTTAGTCACTGGTAATGTGCGAACATGACCATGAGGTATTACGTAATGATTTATATGGGGTATACAATAGAGCAGGCCTTCTCAAAGTCCAAACCGCGGGGCAGGCTAGGCCTGTCAATCCGGACCGCCGGGAAGGCTTTTTTAGTTTTTTTAGTTTTTAAACCCTAAAAGGGTCGGGGGGGGGGGGGCGAAATCCACCCGTCCCCTATCTTCTTTGTGCCAAATTTATATAATTTCGACCAAAGGGTCTTGTGAATACTATACTGCGCCTCGTGTAGAAAATGAAGATTTCGCCACTAAATATTAACTGTACACAAGGCAGAGTTATGACTTTGCGGATTATATAAATAGACAGTAATCATTCTAAAACATAATTTTGAAACATAATTTTATAGATATGGGATTTCATGGACCTATTCTTTATGATATATTCTTTTAATATGCCACGGTTGATAATATTTCGTCATGCCATAATTACATGGGGCAATTAAAGGGAAATGTATTCAGAGAAGGGACATATCCCACATCTCGATCGATAGCCTGTTCCAAAGTGTTGGGGTTGCTAAGCGGAACGCACGGTAAACAGACTGATCTACTGCCCCTTGCTCATTTTCCATTAGCCTTTAAGACCACTTGTTTAATATGCGCCTTTTAAACAATATTTCATTGTAAATGAAAAATGAATGAAAGTTTGATGCCAAGTTTCTTTAAAGACGGTTTGCACTAGCTTGGCCAAGGGGGTTAGACCTCCCTGCAAGGTCACTGACAGTTGGTTATCTCATCCAATCAGCTCTCAATTAACATAAGAAAAAGGGGATCATGGGGGACCAACAGGCACCGATTAGGCATTGTTTGCTAGTACAGTGGGGCTTTAATGAAAGCCACGTCCTATGCAAACATTTCCTAACTTTTGGATTTAACGTAATGTGTATGTAGAGCATAAACGCAAGGTACTAGCGTGTATACCAGTAAGGGCGAAATAATTATTATCCTGATGAAAATATAAATGGTAGATATGAGATAGGAACCCATTGACTTACCTTTGAACTTCTTCATGTTAGCCCCTCTCTTCTCAGCGAGTAACAGGTTTTGCGTGAGTGGATCCCTCTTGAGAAACATCAAGGCCTCAGCGTCCTGATCGTCGTCGAGCTCGTAAGGGAATGCCATGGTCATTCCTACGACCATCAGGGCGATGAGACAGATGAGGAAGAATCGAGAAGCCATGATGTCTGGAACGAAAACACGAGATTCAGGATTATAGTAATAATGAAAGTTTATATAGCCTATTGAGCTATAGCCGAAAATGGAAACATAATTCGTTAAACACCAAATGAAAGGGCCGTCCGTAAATTGAAAGGGCCGTCAAGTTAAAGGTACCATGTCCCATTTGCAGGCCAAAAAAAAGAAAAAGTTAAATTCCAACTGCATTTGAAAGATAATACTAATTTAGAACTTCCCTAAAAAAGGTGGGGCTTGAAAATGTCTTCAAGTGGGAAAATAATGACTATTAGTTGTCAAATTGACTTAAGGGCTATAGAGCCCAAAAGTAATAGCCTTGATTTTCAGACAATTGTACCGAATTGTCATACGTTTTATGCTGCGCAAAGATTCAATCAGTTTAATCTTGGCCATCACAAGAAGTGGGTTATTGATGTAGACAAATGGTCATGTACCCTTTACAACTCTTTTCATGTATGTTATTACCAAAGAAGAAAAAAAGCCAGTCAGTCACTCAAGTGTCTGACAGTGAAGTCTAGCAAGTAAACGGGTTTACTTGCATAATCTGAATATGAGGACACTGCTAACGTTTACATTTCACAGATAGGACATACATGACATATTCATAATTCCTGCAAAGTTCTACATCAATTGAGGTTGGCTGCAAAAGGGACATAGTACCTTTAAATAATGATAACAGATAAATGATGTCAGTCTCTCATCTTTATTTGTTCATAACTCATCTATTGTCAATTCGAAATCACCTACCGTTAGCAGATATAAGTGTCATTTTTCCTCTTTAAAAGTAATCGTTGTGACAGATTAATTTCTGTTAGCAACGTACCAATATGCTCAATACTACATTCCAACTATATTTACTCTTCATTAGCATAGGATTTTGGTGCCCCTCTTTTGAAAAATAAACAGGCAAACATCACATACACGTGCCCATGCATAGTACTCTCCGTTTTTTTAATTGTCTACACCCCCTTTTTTAAAATCCTGCACCCACCCCTTCCATACGTGATCGTATACATGTCAACGGATTAGAACTTGAAGTCCTACAAATGTAAAACACCTCTGCAAATTTTAAAGAAATTTAAAGATGCTACAGCTCAGAGTTCAATGTATTTAGCATGAGTTATAAACATTATGTCCCTTACAATTATAGCACTACCCAAACATTTATCTAGGAATGAACACGATAGCAAAGACTTTCGAAAACACAACTCGAAGGCAACTTCTGTATACAAACATCTGTACTCCTATATGAATGGTGATCGGATTGTGTGATGCATCATTGTAATGCCCACACACTTCTAAAGGTGGCAGACAAGGCTATTTAAACTAGTCACTAGGTTGATTTTTCGAAACTCTTTTCGATCGTGTTAATAATAATAACAATAATAATTGTGATTTATATAGCGCATTATAATCATCGAAGATAATTCTCTATGCGCTTTAAATTTTTACATTCATGCAATTTACATTATCACATACACATTACATAATTATAAGGCCTAAATTATTACATACAAATTATCAATAATTGCATTATTATATACAAATTACAAATTAAATTACATCAAATAATATTCCGCCACAACAAATAATAATTACTTTGAAAAAAGATAAGTTTTGACAGCAGTCTTAAACATTGGAAGTGAGTCTTTTTTTTCTTCTTATTTCTACCTCTCTTATTGTCTACTCACAGAGATTGATGTAGGGTATCCTTGATAGCTTGTTCTTCTGAAACCTTCTGGTAGTGTTCCTAGACGAGTTGTGTTGTTCACTGTTAACATTCAGCGTATTTATACAAAAGTTCAAGACGCCCATAGTCATGGATGAACAATTAAGAAAACACTAATTAACCGACCTCCCATGAACCTTACAAACAAAGATTTTAGAAGAAATAATTCTTAAGTTGTCATAAAAGATTGATTAGAATATGAAAACAAACTATGTTTACAGCCATAAACCACGGGCCACCTCATACCGGTTGTTAGATCAATAAAATGCCATATCCAGTCTCGATATTTGTGTTTAGTCAGCAGGGGTTCTAACCGTTATTAGAATATATACATTGTAACGATAAGGTTACGTATGGCTGGCAAAATGGAGTAAGCACGCCAGCATGCCATACAGCCAATGTTATCGTACTTAGGTAATTAGGTTTTGCCTGCTATGTTTCATGTTTATCCATTTTATTTACATGAAAGGGATTGTCCTCTTTATCGACTAATAAAGAGGTTAAATGGATAATAATTACCTGACTTAAGTAATTTGCTATCAAAATATGAACATAATTTGGAAGTTACGAGCTTTTTAAATGCCAACGGCCTAGTCTGCTGAACGCAATAATGTCCGTCTGCGTTCAGCGGAACGGCGCAACGCGCTTACGCTATAAGAGTAATATGAATCATATTCCAAGATACGTTTATTGTGAATCAGCAGGGGTTCACAAAGTTATTGTCATCGTTTTTCCTCACTAGATTTCACGCTCTGAATAGCTTTAATTTCCATCTCAGCAGGGATGTGTAATATCAAGGAGCTTAGCTCCTTGATAAAACAAACTGCGCAATGGATCGTTTCGTTATCAGCTTATAACTAGACCTATATATAAACAAGTGACAAATATGACTGACAAAGTAACTTCCGGACAAAATGTTGTAAGGGCCAATAATAGAAATGTGTATATGAAGTAAGAATAGTTTTACAACTGACTCCGATGATTTTTTTTTCTCAGTTTGTTTGATAGATTCAATTTCGTTGTATCTACGATTTTAAAATTAAATGTTTACTGTTGTTAGTACATGATGGTATTTTTGGAGTATGTATGTCGAAATTGTAATCGTATGGGCTACGTCATGCATGCTGGTCTAAAGACATATTCTCGTTTGTAGGATACTAATGTGATTACAATATTATTGGGTTTCAAAAGCGCTTTTAACAAAGTGCATCACAGCGCTTATGAATCATTTGAATAATAATATTCTCCTCTCATTTTTAACTCTCTGTGTTAATTTTCTGCCTCTTCGTTCCCGTATTCCTACTAAAATCTATGATTACTTTTAAAATAGATGATCTCAAGAATATTTTTGTCCGTTCGCCTATGACCACTTCCAAGAAGAAGAAAAAAGTCGAGCAACAGATGAAATACGTTACACTGGTATTATATTAATTGTTAATTTATTGTCATTTTTTTCTATTTATCCAGATATAACTAAAATAAACTTTTTGAAACATGATAGGCAAAAAAATATCACTCAATTACATGTATGGCTCATAAAGCTTAAATTATGAATAAGAATACCCTTTTACATCGGTACATGTACGTGCATTAATGTATTATCCTCTTGCTGTGCCAGCGTCGGATCTATGTGGCAGGCATAAATGGTATTCCGAAAATAGTGTTATAATATGCTAGTAAAACTATGTTAATTGTCATAACAAATCAAACCTAGGACAAGTCATTGGTTAACGGTAGTACAAAGTTTTGGTATGGGGTCATGAATTTGGTTCAATGATCGTTGTCGCGGTTGAAATCGATTCCAAAGTGATGCAATTGTAAAATAATAAACTCTTTATCTTGTATAGCTCCCTCTCAAGATTGAAATTACTGTAGCCTTAAAATAATGTTTCTTGACTACAATCGACCGATTCGCTATTCCCGTATGGAAATTATATATCGGAACTGCATATTCTTTAAAAAAAAATCATGTTCGCAGCTACCATGGAATGGCCTTAGGCGCTATTTGAAATATTTGAAATTTACCGGGAGCAAAGCGATAAATTTCGATTATTCAATTTCTTTAAAGCAGAAGTGTTTTAAGGGATAATTTTTCCAGTACGTATAATACATCCACAGGGGCATCCAAATATATCAAAATTTTAAAGAATTACTATCCAACCAATTTTCAAAATTTCCCAACACTTTGCATTACCTTTAATGTTTGCACAAAGCTTATTGCGTGCGCAAAAAGTTAAAGACCATATCCGATGAAATTACACCGTAGTATCAAATGTGAACTTTAAAGAATGTTGAATACAAATGTAATGGATTAAACAACTATTGTCCCTTTCAGTAAATCAAAACCTCATTTTCCGCATCCCTCCACATCGACATAATAACTTGAAAGCGCATCGGTCAAGTATTATATATCATGAGATGATGACGTGGATCCTAATCAAATGATTGGTTGAAAGCGTACACGTGACCAGGCATTTAATTTTGCCTAACGCGTAATTTGGATAATGACCGGTCATTAGTAAAATCATGTCATAAAAAATCATTTTATAAAACAAATATAATATAATCTTATAAAACAAATAATACACATAATTTTGTCCGTATACCTTCACAACAGTCCAAACACCCTCGCCTATCGCCTCGGGCGTGTTAGACTGTTCCAAAGGTACCTTGTGTGGGTAATTCTTACTAATGCCCTCATTGCTGTGTATTATTTGTATAATAAGAACCATGACGTGGTGCCGTACACATTAATATGTAGATTATATACAGGATTTTATTCTGCTCACTCTTCATTTTAACAATGTAAAAACGGTGAGAATAAAAAGACACAGAATGTAAAACTCTTGTTTACTTTTGTTCATTCAAAAAATAAAATTGATAAGATATTGTAATTGTAGTTTAAATGGAAAGAGTTGAGAAATAGCTTCATTGCATGATATTGATGAAAATCTGCATGAACAGAAATGTGAAACTCTAACCTCTTTTGTGCATATTATTCGGTTATTACAACACATGGTTAGAAAGGTTCCAGTGTTTTAAAAAGTAAACATCTTTCACTTTTCGGTCAAATCTCAAAATCAGTAACATTTTCAGGCATATAAATATATCATTAACATACCATGTTATCATTTATAGTGATAAGAATGTCGTTATCATTTTTAATGAAACTTTATTTCCTCTCAATTATTACACGATCGTGAGCTTTATTCGATCGAAAAAGCTACTGTTCGTACGTTGATTTCATTATTTTCTTTCTCATCATATTTCCAATGGACAATACATCGAGCGAGCATAAGATTATTGATACTTTTTTTTAAAGACGGGCATTCAGATATGGTGAATTATGTAAATACTTGTAACATCAAGATAAAAGTATTTAAAACACGCTTTTAATGTTGTTCTTTATTTGACATTGATCACTGGCCGCATCGAAGTCACCCTGATAATAATATATACCCCTCAGTACGGGGTAGTTGTTAGCAGGGAAGATTTCTGGTAATGGTCCTCTGAGAGAAATAATAATCGGGTGTGTGAGCCTGTGAAATAATTCCGGCACAAGGGTTTCTCATGTCACTGTACATTTCATATCTCCATTCAAATCTCAATTTCAAATATAAGTATATAGTTCTTAAATTGATACAAGCAGGAGGTATGTTCTCCTCCAGAACATGTCTCTTTTCGATCCCGTCGTATAAATAATTTTGGTAAAATACAGTAATTTCATTAAGATCTAAACGAATGTGAAATAGATTAAAGGTGGGATATTTGGAACAAACATTTCACTGTACAGAAAATGTTTAAAGAAAGATGCCTGTACAAAATAATGTACAATATTTGAGATGCTTTAGCGTAATTTGTGGCGCCTCAAATGTTTGTTAATGGTTTGTAACAGGTTTCAACATGCTTTCATCTAGCTGCACTCATTTAAAGCACAATGCATAATGCTGAAGAGGTTCTTCTCTCGGTAACATCGGACGATGGTGATGTAGATGTAGATGCCTGGGTCTCGACTCCAGAGGGCGCTGTTTCGCCTGCTCTGATCGTAGTGATGTCGTCTTTATTCGTAGTCTGTTCGTGGTGCGGTTCGTTGATGATGACAGGGGCTCTGACTTCGTTACCATCAGGACACGTGAGGGCGTTATCCCCTAAATAGACGTAAAATGGTGTGTAGGGACCAATATGGAGCATTGTAAGCATGAATCATTCCTGTATTATTCTGTTTTCTTTCCCTGCCGATAAATGATATAGCTCATATACATGTATCTTAATGTAAAGAAAAACTATAATACTACGAAATAGATAAAGTTGAGCAAAAATCATGAAAATATATAGTAAAAGACATTAAATGATTAATATTGTGAAGTTTGGGAATGATCCAAACAAAAGAAATCCTCTCAATCTTGCTGAAGGCTACATTTATTGCCCTCAGTAATGAGTATAATGGGAATACACAAAATAATTTGGAGCTAACTTTTCAGCTATATCTTGTTATTAATATTAAGCCATATAAGGTACTTGGGATTGCAATCGTTTTCATGAGACGTTTCTTATATAACGTTCTCGTGTTCTTAAAAACTGATAGACAGAGAATGATAAATGTCACAAATTATTTTTCAACTTTGCCACTGCAGAACTAATTCTATCAAAATGAAGACGGACAAAAGATTTGGGTCATGCATGCTGAATACACCCTTCACGGTTACAAGAGTGCGCATGCGCCGACATGGATCGCGAGTAAATAATGGGCGCCATTTTAAATTGCGAGTAACTTTCATTTTATGCATCATGCAAAGCGCATGTGTCGATATGATGTGAGCACGCAGCGCAGGCAGTGACGCAACAATGCATGCGCGTCTGAAAGCATTGATGACGCAATGTTTACTCGCAAATTAAAATGGCGGCCTTCACCGTAAAGGGGTGTATTAGACATGTTACAGTAACAGGTAAAATGAATAGAATTTTAAGCAAAATGATAAATAAGATATATCCAAACAGTTACTAAACAGATGCTATGTATAAAGCACAGTCCTGATTATATGCATATTCAAGGTTCAGGGTTCAAGGTTCAAGGTTCAAAGGTCTAGATCACATACCTTCATCTGAATCTGAGTCCGAAGCTGAGTCTGTGTCGTCATCATTGGTCTGGTTTGATCGAGCAATCACAAAGTGTGTCATCATCCTACCCTTACCTTTGATCTCCATCCCACCTCGGGCCTCGCATTCAAACCCTTTACCCTTGATCGCTCTAGAAACCAAGGAAAAATATAACAATCAAGCTTAGTATTATACAAAGATTGAACATGTTTGCAACTACTCTCGAAATTCAATTAAACGTCATTTTCAATTCCCTTATTTATTATATCCGATATAAATCATGTACGGATTACGTAATACGTCTCTGTCATATTCGCGCATTTTAATAGGTGGTATTGTAGGCCATTGAAATTACCTTAGGTTGATTTCTCGAAAGTAGTTGCGATCGTCATGAATCTTGTATTTAAGATTTATTTTCCTCGTGTATATTTTAAACAAACCCCTCACATTAACATATTTCGTTTGTAATTTGCGCGCTTATTATTAAACAACCTAAATGGAACACAAAGGGGAAATATTCTGGGTAATTTTACTATGCGGAAAAGTGGTATTTTTAAAATAAAAAATCACTTGACGTATAACGTACAGTGACGTATACGGCAGCATCGTCAAAGGGAGATATCCCGTTTAGTATGTTAGTGATATCTTTGACGAATTAAATCCGGGAGCAAATATCGCGTATTTTAATATCGACTCACTGTCCCAGCCTAGTGCCAGTGTGAAGAGGCCTCTAACGCCTAATTACCTGTAGGTAAAAGGGCTAATGTGAACTCACCTGTAGGTAGAAGGGCTAATGTGAACCTTCCCCGGTAAACTGTGGCTCTCCATTCTCGATGCCGTGTTCACAGTATCACCAAACAAACAGTATACATACATACATACATACAATTGTCTTTTATATAGCGCAACATCCAACGAATTGCTCGAAGCGCTTTACAGAGATAATGACATAGTAAACACAAGATAATACATGTATAAAAGAGTAATTATAATAACAAACAAAAATATTAGAATTACAATTTACTTATTGAAGAGGTACGTTTTTAGTTTTTTCTTGAAAATTTCAACTGAGGGAGAGGTACGGAGGTCGAAAGGGAGGGTATTCCAAATTTTGGGGCCATAATAAAAGAAACTACACTCCCCCGATCTTGAATTGATACGTGGTAATCGGAGGAGCGTGGGGTCGTTAGAAGAGCGGAGGTTGTATTGAAGTCTAGGAGGAGTATGTAGAAGCACAGACAGATACATTGGTGCACAATTAATCAAACATTGGTAGACAATTAGGGAAACTTTGTATATGATTCTGTTATTTACGGTTAACCAGTGTAATTGCTTAAGTAGAGGAGATGCTGGTTCATACCTGCTCCCTCCCAAAACAACCCGGGCAGCACGATTTTGGATTCGTTGTAATCTTTGAATGTCTGTCACATTAGCATTCAAAAGAAGAGAGTTGGCATAGTCTATTCTACTGAGGATTAATGATCTTACGACATGATGGCACGCATCAGAGGTCAACAGATTCTTGATTCTAGAAATATTGTACAAATGAAAGTTAAGCGATTTACACAAAGCAGTAATTTGTTTAGACATGGACATTGAAGATTGAAAGAAAATACCTAAGTTTTTGACATTGTCAGACATTTGTACTCTACCATTTCCTATGTTTATACTTATATCACGCGGTAAGTGATGTCTAAGCTTTGGTGACATGGCCAGCAGTAGTTCCGTCTTTCCTTCGTTCAGTTTGAGTTTATTTAAGGTCATCCATATACTAATTTCAGAGATACATTGTTCCAGTTTACTTATTTCTTCTTGAAAATTTGCAAGACTTTTGGGGTTGAAACTTGTGTATATTTGTGTGTCGTCAGCATACATATGATATCTAAGACCGTAGCGACTAATAATTCTTCCCAAAGGTTTGACGTATAGCGTAAAAAGGAGCGGGCCGAGTACGGACCCTTGTGGAACTCCATAATCTAAAGTATGAACATCAGAGTAAGTGCTATCTATGCGAACCCGATAGGTCCGACAGTTAAGATACGACCGAAACCACTGCAGAGCCGTGTCACGTATTCCAAATTCTGAGGAAAGCCTATCAATCAAAAATCCGTGGTCAATGGTATCAAAGGCTGCTCTTAAATCTATTATCACACCACGCCTTTTATCAATTTCACATAGAATATCATTTCTAACACGGGTTAGTGCAGATTCAGTACTATGATGTCTCCTGTATGCCGACTGAAATTCATCTTGTAAGCTAAGCTCTTCGACATGGGCTGTCAGTTTTGAGGACACCACGAGCTCAAATCACCTTGGATATGTAAGCAAGATTAGATACAGGCCTATAGTTTTTAAGTTCCGAAGAATCCAACGAAGATTTTTTCAGGTGAGGAAAAACTATTGCATATTTAAGTTTGTCAGGGAAAACTCCATTCACTAACGAGCAGTTTATGATTGACGTGATAACGGGTACCATTACCTCTGAATTAGCTTTAAGCAGCCAGGTTGGCATGACATCCAGGTCACAGGACTTGTTTGCAGACTTCTTTATGACCCTCTTCACATCTTCATCGCTGACTGGTGTTAAAGCCAGCAGTAAGTCGTCATCCGCTACTGGACCAAGAGGAGGAACATTATCCGGATCTGGAACAGTCCACACTGTTTGCTGATTAGGTGGATGTGCATCAAGTAACCGTCTGATACTCCTAACCTTGCCCTCAAAGAAATTGGCAAAATCATTGCAGAGGCGAAGCGGTTCATCGGACACTGGGAGGACATGCTTTGAACGACCCAGTAATGAACTGACTGTTGAAAACATATTCCTGCAGTTAGACTCAAGAATAACATTTGTGTAATAATTACGCTTAGCTTTCCGAATGATAACATTTAGCTTATTCTTTTGATTAATGTAATTCTGTCGATCCGAAACAAGTTTGGATTTTCTCCATTTTGACTCCAGCGCTCTCTTTAGTTGTCGACTTGCCATCACACTGTCATCATACCACGGAGCACATGGTCTTTGTTTCCGTCTTCGCGTCGTTTCTGGGCAATGTTGATTCAGCACTCCCTGGACAGCACCATACAAGGAAGTCAGCATGTCGTTTACATCACTCTCCGGAAAATCCGCAAAACGTGATGAAAGATCAGCTAGAAACTTCTCACTGTCAATCTGGCGATAGTTTCTGGATTTGATAAGCACTCTGTCAGTACTCGAAGGGGGTGTCTGGATATTCAGATTGCAACGCACTACAAAGTGGTCTGACATGCCTTTGTCAATGACGTTGTAATTGCAGACTATGTCATCTCCAGTCTTCGTAATGACCAAGTCCAGCGTGTGATCACCATCATGAGTAGGTTCTTCAACGAGCTGGGAGAAGCCAGATGAAGTGACTGATTCCAGAAACTGGCGTGGGGTCGGTAGATGTGCCTTATCAACGTGTACATTGAAGTCCCCGAGAATGATGACGCGACTGCCCAACATTGAACATAAGCCTAAGAATTCATCAATCTCATCGAGAAAGGCCTTTACTGTAAAGCCATTAGTCGTAGAAGGTGGAGGCCTATATACGGCAATGATACGATACTGTTCACACCTGTCTACAACACAGGCAAATTCAAAAGTTTTAGGGGAAAATTCAATCTGCTTCAGTCTGAGATCTAGGTGAGTTCTGAACAGAAAACCCAAACCTCCATGAGCATCACCATGACGAGCAACATTGTGAAAGGAAAAATCGGGTGGCGACAATTCGGTTATGACAGTAGGATCACTTTCACGGAGCCATGTCTCTGTAATGACCATGATGTCAACATAATTTTGAAGTACATAGTCATATAGTTCAGTGGTTTTATTCCTCACAGATCTGGCATTCCATAGATGAAGTGCTACAGGTGACGGAGCATTTGATAGAGTCTCTACAAGTTTAAGATTCTCGAAGTTAACACCATTCCGCCTTTCATGCGTGTACGAATTTCGAGTGTGGGGCCGAACACAAACTGGAATCGGACAGTGAGCAACTTTCTTTCTTTCATCATTTCCATCAACAACTGGTCCGAGTCGTGTTCCAGAAAGTTGACTCCTTAACCAGGCTTTCGTCTTAACACCTCCCCTGGTACCCCTTTTAGTTGGAGGTTTGCAACTAATACCTAGGGCTTTCACTTTGTCATATACATCACTTGGAAGTCGCTGATAACCAGTGATGTTCTTTAAGCGGTGTAGTTCTGAACCAGTGAATGTTGTCCGTTGAGGGTAGTACAACTGTTTACATTTCTGTGAGGTGTCACTGTCAATTGTAGTTGGTCCAGGGTTGGGGTTGATGTCCCCTGCTTTGAACAGTTCAAGTTGAAAAGTTGAATGGCTATTTGCATAATAGGCTATTCTAGTCTTTATGTAGTTCTTTCGGACAAAAGCTTGCCCAAATGAAGCTTCTTGGTTTGACTGATAGATGGTGCACAGTTGTGAATCAGTCAGGCAGACGCTAAAGCCTAGAATAATAGCCAGGAGGACATTTAAATTGATCATGGTGAAAGGATTACTCTTGTAATCCTTAAATCCTCCCTATTGTCCCATCAGAGACACAAAAGTATAACTTACTCTGGTGTATCAAAATGGTCCAGCAAAAAGTCTCCTTGTATCAGTATACATGTATAACATCAATCCCAGAAAAATGATAATCATCAAATATCCTCCTTGTAGGCAACATACATGCTTCAAAAGTTGTCTAGTCTGATCTCTGGCCTTAGATCTACAAGCTGATGTAAAAATCTCAGCTCGACTCTGCCAAAAATTCAGAGTAAATTTGATGAATATTGGAGCACGATTTGGAGAGCTGCACTGATGCGCTGACCCGCTCATCTAGGCATCTTAACACCCACAACACCAGCTACTACAGAACGAATGTGAACTCACCTGTAGGTAGAAGGGCTAATGTGAACCTTCCCAGGTAAACTGTGGCTCTCCATTCTCGATGCCGTGTTCACAGTATCACCAAACAAACAGTATCTAGGCATCTTAACACCCACAACACCAGCTACTACAGAACGAATGTGAACTCACCTGTAGGTAGAAGGGCTAATGTGAACCTTCCCCGGTAAACTGTGGCTCTCCATTCTCGATGCCGTGTTCACAGTATCCCCAAACAAACAGTATCTAGGCATCTTAACACCCACAACACCAGCTACTACAGAACGAATGTGAACTCACCTGTAGGTAGAAGGGCTAATGTGAACCTTCCCAGGTAAACTGTGGCTCTCCATTCTCGATGCCGTGTTCACAGTATCACCAAACAAACAGTATCTAGGCATCTTAACACCCACAACACCAGCTACTACAGCTCCGGTGTGAATACCGACTCGAATCTATGTTGATGAGAAAAACAAGGAAACAAGTTAAAGATCTTAGCCTTTAAAATATTATATCTGTTTGCCAAAAGGCTTTGAAATCCAGCAATAGCGAAGGGAATAGTGAGAAAGAGAGAAAGAAACACACACAGAGAGAGAAGAAAAAGAGGAGGGGAGTGAACGTAACGGATACAAAGAAAGAGACAGCTAGAGAGAGAAAGAGACAGGGAGAGAGAAAGGGAGAGAAAGAGAGAGAGGGGGGTGGGAAGAAGAGAGATAGAAAGAGGAGGGAGAGAAGAGATGAGGAAAGAGAGATGGGGCAAACGGGAAGGGGCGCAAAGCTTATAAGACACTGTTAACAACCGTACTTCTTGGTGATACAAATTAAATACAGACAAGTTTATTAAAATCAACATCTAAAGTGACGAAGAGTGATATCATCTTCAGGATAGCAGAAAGACACTTTATCATTCTGGTTGCATTTGGTCATGTTTGAGCCAGTGAATTGTATAAAGAGATACAACTTGCACAAAACAAATATACCTCAGGCTCTTCCCTAACAGTTATTTTTTTAACCTCCCTGTAATAACTTATTTTTGAAACCAATTGATGTTGGAGGATTGTATAAGCAGCCAGGGAACCAACGCCTTTAAGTCCTTTCAGATGGACTTTGTAATGAAGGTTGACACCTTACCTAAGGGCAGGAGCGCATTGACTAGGTTTCGAACCCAGGACCTCCCGTTTCCGAGACAACTGCTCTACCACTGAGCCGTCGGGCCCCCTTTAACAGTCTGAACTATACTTAGATTACCGTTACCATATTATAGTATCATTCTACCATATCATAGGACCCCGTTGGAAATAAGCCTTTTCCGGCTTTCATGGGTTATCCTGTCAATGTATCTTCTCGTTTCATTTTGCTTTATGTATGCATTCATTGTACTTTACTTGACGAATAAAATCAATCAATCAATCAATCTACATGTACCTGTATTATCTCTCCGGTGACCGGCGATGAGATGCTCTTAACCCCTTCAACCTGCCCGAGACCAAAGCATGCCACCTGTTCAGCATGAGTTTCATTAGGGATAGGCAAGCCTCCTACCGTCATGTAGGCGTCCCCGATGGTCTCAACCTGAAATAAATGCAAGTGTTAACTGTAAACAATAACGAGCAATAACAGATAATGTTATGACCTCTTTTACCGTCTTTTTCTCCAATGACTACAAGTAAGTATTGGTTCTTCTTTTGTTAAATTCATGAACACGTTTATTTTTAATACTCAAAACCTAAGGGAAAATAATGTAGGAGGAAAGTGTTAAAAAGATAAGGAATTTTTAATTAGAAATTCGACTATTTATTAAAGCAGACGAATATCCAACATATGAGATAATGTAAAAATAGCTCAATATCGTGAAAAGTACAAATACAAATAGCAAATATATAGGAGAGCAAGTTCAATTCAATTCAATTATATTTTATTTCATTCAATTAAAAAGACCACATTTCATATAAAAATCAGCTTTATAACATAAAACACTCATAAAGAATATATATCACACAAGGACATAACATCAACTGAATAGGTCGCAACCTGAAAGGAAACATTTTCCTTATATAAAGGTTGACCCTTTTTTATTATAAAAAATATGAAATATATTCGTTACTAAACATTATACAATACACAAATCGAGACAACAAACATACAAACAAATAAAATATGTCTTGAATTCAAATGATTACTGCAATTTATCCCAAATCTATTTCGAAGCTGGTTTTAGTTTACCTAGTTTTTCTATTCATATTTTCCAGAAACCTTCTCATTCTATTATATATCCCAAGTTGGCCACCCAATATTCAAATGTGCATCTTCTTTAAAAAAAATATAAATCTTCATATATCAAATTGAAACCCAAGTTTTACCCAACTACATTGTACCACATACATCTGTGAATCCTGATGTACACCCCCCCCCCTCTTTTTCTTCTTCTCTCTCTCTCTCTATCTCTCTCTCTTTCCCCTTTTACCAATATTTGTTCCACCATAATCGTATTATTATGTATCCATTTAGGGTAGTCATGCTATCAAGCTTTGCTTACTTTGTCAACCCTCCTGTTTGATGTTTTCGATTAGTTACTTTATTTGACATTATATTCTTTTGAAAAGATTTGCAATGTTTTGCTTGTTATATATTTGTAAAAATGCAAAATAAAAAGAAAATCAAACAGAAATAAATAAATATAATCAAATCAAATCAAATGTCTTTTCCTCTCTTTTTATTATTGGTAGATGCAATGATATTATTAGAGAAGATTCGTTTATTTGATACGGTAAATTGAATATTTACTTCTTATATAAGGAGTGTCGAATCCCCGTGACAAATATGCAATTCATTGCGTTTTTAATGTGGGGGTGGGGGGGGGGGGGCTCCTGAAATGCTCTAAAAATGTAATACTTCTTTTCCTGTTTACCTTATAGACATTGTGTACGCTGGTGAGCTCATCGAAGACAACATACATCTCATTGAGAAGATGAACAATCTGAATAGGATCACACTGAGAACACATGTCGGTGAAGCGAACTATATCACTGAAGGAAATAGTCACTTGCTGAAACTCACCTACAGAAAGAGAAAGAAGGAGAGAGAGTGAGAGAGAGAGAGAGAGAGAGAGGGAGAGAGAGAGAGGGAGAGAGAGAGAGAGAGAAAGAGGGGGAGAGAGAGAGAAGATGAACAATCTGAATAGGATCACACTGAGAACACATGTCGGTGAATCGAACTATATCACTGAAGGAAATAGTCACCTGCTGAAACTCACCTAGAGAAAGAGAAAGAGGGTGAGAGAGTGAGGGAGAGGGAAAGAGAGAGAGAGAGAGAGAGAGAGAGAGGGGAGAGAGAGAGAGAAAGAGAGAGAGAAAGAGAGAGAAAAGGAAGGGGGAGAAGATGTTGGAATACATGTGCAGCAAACCAATGATAATGTAAGAAATGATCACTTACTGAAAATGTAACTATAGAGAAAGAAAGAGAGGAGAGAGAAATTTTCATAAACAGAAAGAGAGGGGACCTCACACATAAACTGTTTGTGATGAAATGAAATAAAATGAGAATTGTTTGGACCCCATACTCCTTGATCCTTTTCGAGCCATCTTAGATAACTTTCTTAACGGCAACGCCATCCCCCCAAAATATAATTTAACAATGAAAAACGCACATTTTGTATATTAAAAAAAATATATTATTAATCGTCACCTAGCCTACACAGCTTTTATTTGTTTAGTTCAATTATGTCTTTGCTATGATTTTATCTGGGACCCGTTTCACAAAGCCTTCTTTCAATGACAAATGGAAACAAATCAGTGATCAATCTGCTGATAACCAATCAGAAGCAAGGATTCCAGTAGCTTATAACAAAAACTTTCATTTGTCACTGATGACAAGTTTTGTGATATGGGGCCCTGACCATTGACTGACTAACCTGCTTCAACCTTCTTCCCATCTCGTAGATCATTAGCGACCTCTTTCGGCAGCATTGAGTAGAGTAGTGTATCAGTTTTCTTCTTCTCTAGTTCTAGGTCTCTCATGAGTGTGCGCAGTTCCTCTTTCTTCTGCTCCAACTGCTTCGCCAACTCAACCTAAAAACAATGCATCAAATACAAATATTTTGCCTTTTGATAATTTGCAAAAAGTGTTATATTAATGATAACAATAATTATACAAAATATTAATATTAAATTACTACAATAAATATTAATTTAAAATTTAATGGACAAGCCCTTTTTTTGTTAACCACTAGTTGAGCTTCAAGAAGGCATGCAATTGGATCGTGCTGCCATTGCCAAATAATGGACTGTACAACCCAGTCCGCCAATTGTAGAGCTAATTGAACTTGAGGTCCAAATAGCTTCGTTGATTTTGTTACAAAACATCCATTGAACATACTTGACACACAATTCCTTGATAATCATAGTCATAAGGCTTTGAGTGATGCCTTTGAAGCCCGGGGGGGGGGGGTTACTCACATATTAGGACATCTGGGGGTTTGCCGCTCTAATGGGTCACTTCGAAGCAACTGCCATAATTTAAAGGTGAATTTCATTGTGAAACTTCGTATTTGGAAATATTCATGACGATGACATCATTTTAACATTGATGTTGCCATTAACATTTTCCTGTTTAGAATAATAAAAAACACCACACAAATATAAATAAATGTGACATATTTAGTAACCTCCGCGATTCTTTGTTGATTGAAAAGGATGAGGTCACGTGTTAGATCATGTGATGCGATGTCTGAAAAGTGCATCTTCCTATCGCGTAGGTCATTCAGTGACGTCAGCTGAGGTGAACAAAGGAACACATAGAGATGTGAATCAGGCATCCACACCATCTGACCTGGGATTGATGACAAGGAGAAGAAATGAGGAATTTATTAAAAACAATTATTTTGATTTTATTTTATTTCTGCATTTTTTCCAAAGAAAATATAACTGAATAACAAAGAACATATAAATGTAAGGTATAATGTAAAAAAAAATTGTTACATAATATATGTACATATCATAACGAAACTTAATATTTCCATAACAAATTATCATGAATTTAAAGTATTATACGAACTATTATGTTGGGAAAGTGCAGGAGACCGCAATCATACGCAAAGCTTGACAAGGATGGCGGCCTCAAAAAACACAATTATAACGGGAGCCTGTAAAGAGGAGTGCATCCTGATATTAAGTCGGTGATAATAGAAGCCAAAAAATGAGAGAAATAGGTCAGTGAAAAATTGAGCAAAACCCGATTAGAAATAAGAAAGTCATGAATATTTGAAGGTGCAATCAATCATACAGAAATTGGCAACTCCTTGATGTATCTTGCGCGGTCCCCCGCCATTACCTCTGTACTAAAAAAAAACTCAATCACAAAATTTCCCTTTAGATAATTTCCAATCATGCACTTACCCTGAATATGATTATTTCAAATATATTTGTTATACAACCCCGGGTACGAACAATTAATATTTCGTTATCAGTAACGATAAATAAATGTAAATTTATTATTCTTCTTTACAGAGCAAATTTCAGAGGACCTTGCAATGTGTCACTGATGAAAATTATTCCTATTTTTGATCGGATATTGCTCAAAATTTCACTAAGATGTTTCTCTCATTTTCTGCTTTTTTTAAGAAGCACACATTCAAACTTGTTTCGTTTTCGAAATAAGGCATTATGGTCCACATCGATCACCCCCGATATAAGATCTAATGGTGGAAAACATTTGATAATTGTATGATGAGCAATTTCATATTGTACGATGGTCTCTTTCTTTCTGTTCATATACCCTTCCTCCTTCATTCCGCTACATTTCTATCTGTCTTTCTCTCTCCCTATCTCTCTATCTCTCCCTTCTCTCTCATTCACACCCCTCCCTCATTCTCTCTCTCTCTCTCTCTCTCTTTATATTTATATATATATATATATCTATCTCTCTCTCTTATCCTTTTTAATTATCCTTTCAGTAAAAATTCAAAATTCTACCTAACAAATTCCACCCTTTCAATGATTTTTTAATGCAATTTGGCCTACATACCAATTTTTATTCAATACGTAATTGAGTTAACAAAAGGGCGGATACCCATATACGATCGTTGCTTTTCATAAAGCTCATCGCTTTCAAGTGTTGAACGTATCATTAAATTTGCCTTTCCGTACTGCAATATAATTATTGTCATTTCCATTCAGCTTGCAATTTGTAGAAGAAAATAACTCGATTATAATTCGATTTTTATTCGCTATTTTCTTTTCGATGGAATTCATAAAATGATATAGAAGTGAAAAAAATAATTCAACATGGGTGCACAAATGTCAATGGCAGAGAAAATGCGCGCTGACGTGTAATTCCTTTTTATCAGGGGCATAATTAATTTACATGAAATGAATCTAATCATGCATTACCTCTGAGAGAGACGACCGGCATGTTGGGAGCCATGGCTTCTTTCTTCAGCGTCGCCATGAAGATCATATTGAGAAAGAGAAAGATATTCTCCGACGTCAACTCGATCTCTGGGTGGTCAAGGACTAAAATATCCTTGAGTGTAGCGCCCTCATCATTGATCAACGGACAGAACTGTTGCAGCTTTGATCCAGAGTGCATGATCATCAGGTCATCGTTGAAGAGAATGTGGTAGGGGAAGGTCTTGCAGAATGTCTCAGGATCTAGGAGAATCCTCGCGGGGATCTTCGGTTTGAAGTGACTGATCGGGAGGACACGTTTCTCAGAGATCTCGGGGAGACATTGGTCTCTTGCCACTTTTCCTTCGGCCAGACTTTCTTCAATCCCTTTGATATCCATTCCTGAGAAAGGGCATCGTTTAGCGGATCCGTTACGAGTGAGAACCAGATTATTCTTCACCGATTCGTTGCTTGGTGGACGATAGTCACCTCCACCGATGAGATGCGAGGTCCCATCAACAATAGAGGTCCATTCCTAAAAATCAAAAAAATATATAATAATGTTCATTTCCCTCAATAGACCCCTGTTCATGTTTTTTTCTTTCCAATACTGTTAAGTCAATGTAATAGAATTGAGCAAACAAACTTGGAACCCACTTCACATAAAAAAGGAAAGATTGTCGTTACTTTCTTCAATTTCAAAATCAGTTAAATAAATTATAAACAGTAAAGGGAATAGCCATTTCCAGGATTGCGTTCATATGGAATTGTACTAATGTAGTCGGGGTAAAATGTTTAGAGTTATTAAAGTGACTCGGTAACATTGTCGAAGGTTGATTTTTATATGAAATTTACTTATTATCTTCCTTCCACTGTACCAACCCTCTAACATGCAAAAAATCCTGAAAAAATTATCAAACCACAAATTGTACATCTAGCATTGAAGTCACTACCTTAGCACCACCACATATACACACCGTGCGCACGAACGCACACGCACTCACCAACACACGCACATACACAAACCCAAGCGTGCGCACACCTACATAGAAAAAAAAGGTTAACCAGTATATTAATAGAAAACAGTTTGCATTCCAAAGGAAAACTGACAAAAATAGTTGGAGACTCGATTTTCACCTCTTCAGTCACGATGCCACTAGTTCCCATCGGAGCTAAATCAAACTTGACGAAACACACGTGAAACTTGTAATGATCCTTTAGTATCCCACAATACTCTGCCTGGTCATGTGATAATAGTTCGATGTCCACTTCCGTGTTGAAGATGATTCGCCCGACCGCTTTCACGCATCCTTTTAATGAAATTAATAATAAATCAATGCAAACATTAATGAAGGAACTGCATTTCCATGAGGATTAAAGAGGATACTATTAGTATAATTATACGTATTAAAGCTAACAATACAAATATAAAGGAAGCATATTGTAAACGGATTGATAAACTGATATTTGGGGCATGTATATGTTCTTAACAAAGAAAACAAAAAGGGGAGAGGTACACAATACTGAAACTAAATGCATTCGAACTATTTACATGGCAGACTACTATATAAATGTCTGCTTGAAGAAGAAAAACAAATATCCTGGGTATAATCATAATCCTTCCAAGTTTTGGCCGCTGAGAAATATCAAGGAAGGCCAAGGTAGAATACCAAGTCTACACGAAAGTGCGTATCTTCCATGATGTTAATTTAAAGGCACGAATACAGAAAGAGTTTTAAAAACAAATGCAATTGAAGTATTGATCGCCAATGTAATAGTGTGACTGTGTCCTCATTCAGATATTACCGTAGACAATGCTTCCGAGGCCGCGACGATTGGAATAGTAGTGAAGGATCATTTCATCATTCTCCAGCTCCTCAACTCGGAACGATGGGACGGTCATCTTAGGGTAGAGGGTCTTCATGTACACACTGTGTAAGAAGTCCAGGTTAGCCATGAAGTCTGAGAGTGTACCACCTAGAGCTCGAAAGAGGGCGTCGTAACCACATCGCATACACCATACCACCCAATACACACCGAACGTCTCCAGGACAACGTTACCGTCGACACCTACGACATGAAATATGAGTTATAAAATATTATAAAATGATGACGTAGATCCTAATTAAAACGCATTAATAATTTAATTTAGATCTAGATCAGTCATAGATGTAGACCTAGAATTAGCAATGAACGGACGGACTTTGAGATGAGGGTGATTTATCAAATAACAAGGATCCACGTCATAATTTTATAAAACAAATAATACACGGCATTTTGTTCGGGCATTAGTAAAATTACCAACACTCGGTACCTTTGAAAGAGTCCAAACACCCTCGGTTATCGCCTCGGGCGTGTTAGACTGTTCCAAAGGTAACTTGCATGTGGGTAATTCTTACTAATGCCCTCACTGCAGTGCATTATTTGTATATTAATCATTTCTGGGCATCACTTTATTTATACAGGGGTTCTCAAAGTCTGGGTCGCAATCCGCATCCGGACCGCAGGGGTGAGGGCAAAATGAGCCGCGGTCCCCTTTTTATGACAGCCTAAAACAAATAAAGGGGTAAGAGAGAGCAACAGAAGAAAAAGAAGAAAATAAAGAGAAAGGGTAGAAGAGAAGAAGAGAGGAAAAAGACGGGTCGAAAACGTATAAGATAGGATGGAAACCAAATCCCACTGCAGGTTATGCGTATTGCCTGCACCAATCACTGGGGGGGGGGGGGGGGGGGGGGTGGCGAATCAGCCGCGGCCCTCCTTTTTTGGCAGCCTAAACAAATGTTAACGGGAAAAGAGAAAACGGAAAAGAGAGAAAGGAAAAATGAAAGCAATGAGAGCAAAATTATTTAAAAGGGAACAAGATAGAGGGTGGACGAACAGGGGAGAGAGAAAGAAAGAAAGAAAAAGGGAAGGACATTAAACTTAAATTTACACTTACAGATTACATATGTGATCCCGACATGTACTTAAATGCAGAGGCGGCGGAGCGACTTCCAAAGTGGGGGGGGGGGGGGGCACACAAAAAAGGGCACTTTCTGGAGAAAAAAGGGCACCTTCAAAGGAAAATCTCAAAGGGAAAATATACAGTCAGTTGTTTAGACACTGGTATATACCCCTATATATTATGATTACATTATCGAGGATGATTTCAATATTTGTTTCTCTTTATACATAAAGGGACACTTATCGAAAGGGTTAAGACACAGAAAAGAAAAGGAACACGTGTCAAAGTACAAAGGCTAATTATCAAAGTTAAAAATGGGGCACTTCTTACACCTAAAAAAAGAGGCATGCACCAGGGGTGAAAAGGAAATGGGCATTTGTCGACGGAAAAGAGGCACCCATCAGATTTTGACAGGGGGGGGCATTTATAAGAAGTGAAACGGGGTAATTATGACAAGGGGAAGGGGCAGTCATAAGGAAAAAGAGCATTTATTAGGATGGAAAAGAGCGCTTATCAGGACGGGAAGGGGGCGCTTGTCAAAGTAAAACGAGTATCTCTCAAAATTGAACAGGGTCACTTACAAGAGATGAAAAGAGATGGACACTTATGAGAATATAAAGGAACTTTTTTCATAGATGAAAATGGGCGCTCATCAAAAGTGAAATGTGGCGCTTCTCGTACCTAAAAAGGGGAACTTACTAGAGATTAAAAAAGGCACTTATGAGAATGGACAATGGACAATTATTGCAAAGGAAAATGGGAACTTGTCAAAGGAAAAGGGGTACGTGTAGAAAAAAAAAGGGGGGCCCTTATTAGAGGTGGAAAGGGGAAGGTGCACTTAAAAAAATTAATAGGGGCACTTGTCAAAGTAATAGGGGCACTTTTAGGGTACTTCAAAAAGTGGGAGGGCACTGTGCCCCCCCCCCTCCCTGCCCCCCGGGAGCGCCGCTTCTGCTTAAAGGACCGCGGACGAAAATACAACAAAACTAAAAAAAGTTTGTATAAAATTGTCTTTAAGAGAGAAAGAGAGGTTATTTCAAAACTGAAATGAAAGAGGCTATGTAACTCTAAAGGAGGAAATTACAATTTGTATCGCTTGTGACAGCTATTTTTTAAATTTCTAAATTTCTGAATAATTCCAGAACTTCCTGAGGAAATTCTGATATTGTTGAATGAGATGGAATTTTTTTAAATCTGAGGACTTTTTGTGCTCTTTGAAAGGAGCACACAATGGGGGTAATGCTATTTAAATTTTAAGGGATGGATTAGAGTTTTTATCGCTCACGACGGCTATCCAGGGGCCCTAAGGCGGACCCCTGGACCCCATTAGTCAAGATAGAAGTGGTTCCCAAGACAACCCGCTGTTGTATAAAATGATATTATTAGTGCCATATTTATAAAATCATGAATTTGAAATGGGAGAATTCTAATTGGGTTTATGTTAACGAGGCGGATCTTTTAAAGGAATAGGGGGAACGAACGTATTTTTGTTCTCTCGTGCAAACCCGTTGGCTTTATTCTCGATACTGTACAATTACACTATGATGATGGTGATGGCTGACGGCTGCACTTTCCTTTGACACCACATCACCCTTTTCTGTTTGATTTGATCACAGAGGCAATTACAATTAACGAGCATCGAATAAAATTTGAGAAGTAAACAAGAAAAGGAGAGGAAGATGGAAAGGAAAAAATTCAAATAAGATAATTTCTAATTTGATGATACAACCCTTTCGACAGCCGTAACTATTAAACACTGCTCCCTTGCATTTTGTTCAATCTATAATTCAGACTGGCGCCCGCTTAACGTTTCCCATCAAGCTAGGAGCGATCAATGCTGTGTACAATTATAATATTATTTGCTCGCTTTTGTTATGTTTACATAACGAAATGGATGTAAAAACAGGCTCTCTATCTTACTTTATATATTATCTCCTCTCCCCTCTACCTAAATTGACTTTTACGACTTTTATTTGTACCTTTATTTTTTGTTAATGACGGTTCTTGAAATTTGGCGCTACAGGGATAGTGATGCTTTAGATATTAACTACATTGATGGACATTGTTGACTCGCAGGTCCATTATAGAACACCGAATTTCAGCGATGTCCTTCCAAAATAAAAGTATTGTATATCTTAAATTTCTGACTCCCCCAAAACACACCCAGTAATTGATTTGCAGGCGATGTGGTCAAACATCAATAAGTTATTTACAAAATGGACAGCCCTCTTTTTAACTGTACAATTAAGTTAGTTTATCAAGTCGTGTTAGGAAATTTACAAGAAAGGTGTAATGAGAAACTACTAAAAGAAGACAAATAAAACTTGAAAGCGCCTCATCTATTGGTGGCTTGCAATCATTTGACGCTTGATCATGATTATACGAAATTTGCATAGGAGTGTACTATTGGTTAAAAGGCTCACATGTGACATTCAGTAAGTTTTTAAGTGCACGAGCATGCAATTCCTTTTAGGTTTGACCCACCTAAACCATTTGATTTATAAGACTGTCATTGAAAGCTGGTCGGCCTAAAAGTGGCCGACGGTTCTAGCCCCAGAAACCCAGAGCACCAGAAACAGACCCAGAAAAGTGTCAATTAACACAGGGTAATCTTGCTGCAAACCTATTATGAAAATGGAAAATAAAAAGGGGATATTTACTGAATTTCTATCGCGAAAAAACTTGTCACGTATACGGCTGTATACCGTTAAACAATCATGAGAAATAGAGTGACAATTCCTCATCTAGAATGGTGTATTGATCCCCGTGGAAAATTAAAACGAATTCTGATAAAACTTATATGAGCTCTGGATGTCCAATAACAAATGGCTCATTATGATTATAGAACCCTTGTTTCCAGCATATCTACCTTCGTATATCACTCAAAATTACAACATGTTACAACACATGAAGGACTCGAGCACGTCTATCATCAAGAATCTACGTTGCAAAAGAATTAATATTACATCAAGACTCAAGGTCGCAGCCTAATGCAATTGCAAGTGACATAATTTTGAGCGTGGTATAACAATGCTTTGTAGGGTATTCGAATGCGAAATCTTTTAGTAGCTACCTTTTAGTAGCCTGCAAAATTGCGAACTAAGCCGAGACATTGCATAGGTTTATGACTAGTCTTTCATAAAAATGTCGCCATATATTATATAAGTTGCAAAACGTGCACAATAGCATGACCAAAAATCTTGCGCCACAATGTACTGATACAGCAGACTCTCACCGAATGCTCTAGTGGGCAAATCAAGTGGTTCACTGCATCTCAGAATGAAATTGCACAGCAACAAACTTAAAGGTACTATGTCCCTTTTGCAGCCAACCTCAAATTCTGTAGAACTTTGCAGGAATTATGAATATGTCATGTAAGTCCTATCTGTGAAATTTAAATGTTAGTAGTGTCCCAATATTCAAATTATGCAAGGAAACCTGTTTACTTGCTACACTTCACTGTCAGACACTACTAAGTGACTGACTGGCTTTTATTCTTCTTTGGTAATAACATACATACAATGAGCTGTAAAGGGTACATGAGCATTTGTCTACATCAATAACCCACTTCTTGTGATGGCCAAAATTAAACTGATTGAATCTTTGTGCAGCATAAAACGTATGACCATTCAGTACAATGGTCTAAAAATCAAGACTATTACTTATTGGCTCTATAGCTCCTAAGTCGATTTGACAACTAATAGTCGTTATTTTCCCACTTGAAGACATTTACAAGCCCCACCTTTTTTAGGGAAGTTCTAAATAAGTATTATCTTTCAAATGCTGTTGGAATTTAACCTTTTAATTGTTTTGGCCTGCAAATGGGACATAGTACCTTTAAACACGAAATGAGAGTCAAAACAAAATGACGTCACTTCAAGGAGGTCTCGTAACTCTTGGGCAGTCATCAATAATTTATGTATCGCTTAAAAGACTTAACCTTTAATACAAATGGACGTTGCTCGTGGGTTCAAGTTCATTAAAAAATCGCATTATTATATTGCTGCGAATGGCAAGAAAATGGTCATTGTTATTTAAAAAAAACGTGCATATATTTTGTTGACGCATTCTAAAGAACTTGCTCATTTCTACTTACCTAAACCTCAAATGCGTTGCACCCTGACAAAAGCTCGCACAAACTCGGTTCCCAATGTTTTGCTTTGCTTTGCTTTGCTTTGCGTTGCTTTGCGTTGCTTTGCTTTGCTTTGCTTTGCTTTGCGTTGCGTTGCTTTGCTTTGCTTTGCGTTGCCTTGCTTTGCTTTGCTTTGCGTTGTCCTGCGTTGTTTTGCGTTGTTTTGCGTTGATTTGCGTTGCTTTGCGTTGCTTCGCTTTGCTCCTGCGCGGGATTCTGTCCCCTAGCTTTAAATTAATAGGGCACGATCGTTCAGTCCATGGATTCACTAGCAATAATCAAGATATCGAGTAATCCATTTGCATGAACCACGTAAATTGAGGTTCGTATGAATCCACTTCTTTCCATCAGAGAGTCTGAATCGTATATGGATTCAAAACTTGAAGTGAATTGGACTGCAAACCAATCTTTTCGATTGACGGGTACTCTCTTACTTTAGACATTACGATATATCTAGTTAAAGGGCAACCTACATGTCCATTATCAACCAGAGGAGCTTGTCACTCTAGCGAGGGGACCATGGAGACGTAAACATATCTTTAGCATTACTCTATATATGACCTTGTTATGACAAGTGCTTAGGGTTTAGGTGAATAGCTTTACAAGTGTTCTCTTGGGAATGTTTTAACCATATGCTTTTAGTCATGTATGCATTAACTATGACCTTCTCTCGTCAGAATGCACATTTTTAAGAAGAAAGAATGAAAGATGTAAGTGTCAGTTATATCATCAACATGTTGACAGTGAAGCAATGCCTTTAGTTTATTTATCATTGTCATTATTGTTTTAATCATTATTGTTAGTAGTAGTAGAAATTATTATCATTATTATTATTAATATACTCATTATTACTGTTATTATTATTGTTATCATTATCATAATAGTTGTTTCTATCATCATTATAAGTTTGTTGTAGTAGTAGTAGTAGTATCAGTAGTAGTAGAAGTAGTAGTAGCTAGGTGTAGTAATATCAGTATTATTATTCTTATTGCTGTTGTTGTCACTATACTGTCATTGTTATCATTATCTATAATAATTATTGATATTCTTTATTTGTTTTGTTGTGCTAGTCGGTGAACCTAAGAACGTTGACTTGGACTTTACATACGCGTTTATGAGATCTGATTGCTTTTAACAAGCACGCGTCTTTTTATATATTAGGTGTTCGTCAAATGTATACAAGACAAAACCAAACCAACCATGATTGATCTTATAACAATAATTAAACAAATTCAAGGGGAAATTTAAAATATGGGGAACAAAAAAGAGAACCCCTGTTGCTATTTGCAGGTTAATTTAATCAAACTCTCTACTGTTAAGGCTTGTCAGTTCACCTTGACTTGACCTTCTACTTTCACAGTCACCATCTAGAGACATTGTTTTAAATGACCCTCACAATATTCAAAAGCCAGATCTGATTATAGAATAGTTCAAGCATCGGGTTGTGAAATAAAGTTATATCGTAATTATTACTTGTTTTCTCATATCCAGAAGAAAGCTTAAAATACGTAAGCGATGCAAGAAAAAGCGTCGAGTAAAACAAGATCCGACGTAGGAAAATCTGCCGAACATATTTTATTACTTCGGAGTAATTGTCTTATAAGAGATAACTTTCTTTCGCATGAAATCGCAAGAAATATCTTACATCCTGGTTTATAAATTCGAAGTAGCTCACAATATCCTATTAATTTTAGAAAGTATACTTGATTTTGTTTGTTGCCATGTTGTTTTTTCTTGTTATTTACTATGAGATAATTTTTGGAAATAATATTTAGCCCTCCACAGCTACTTTATTAGATAAGGTCACGATAACAAATGAACAATCATAAAGTTACATATCTTTGACTCACTTGGTTTCAAGGTGGTTCTCTCAATCTTGTATACAAATGCAAATTGAATTGACTGCCACTCAATAACAAATGTTCTATACATACCACACAAAGTATATATATATATATCTTCATTCTCATGATATCGAAACCCTTTTGTCACTTTCCATTACACTAAATACAGGAACTCTGTTGCTCTGCTTCTCTGAGCAAATGTTTTACTTTATCAATGATACTATGCAATAGAGTGCACCATTTCTCCTTTAATAATAATAAAAGTGGATTCTTGTATAGCGCGTATGTCTGTCAAACTTTACACTTCTGGCGCTCCATATGATATGATATCTTCCCTTGTTATTACATGTACGTTCATATACCAATTATAGTGCTGTTTCATTATCTCGTTTTCTATGAGAAAATGGGTTCCACTCATCATATTCCTTTTCATTTCTGACCTTTATTTTCTATCCAGGAATAAAAAATGAGATCTTCAGAAATCGGCTTGGTCATATCTTGCACTAATGCACAAATTTCAGATCGCTAGGCCACAATTGTGATGGATATTATTATTATATCTTATATATTTGTGGAATACATCTCCTCAAGATAATATCTCTATGAAGGGTTATATTGTGACTTTAAAAGCTTCTGTCGACAGCGCCATTATGGCAAGATCTGGAGATAAGCCGTAGCAAGTATACTTTAAAGTGATACTGACATTAAAAGGAGCATCGGGAGTATTTTTTTTTCTTCTTCTTTTTCTTCTTCTTCTTTGTTCTCCTTCTCTTTCGTTTTCTTCTTTTTCTTCTTTTTCTCCTTCTTCTTCTTTTTCTTCTTCTCTTTCTTCTTCTTTTTCTTCTTCTTCTTCTTCTTCTTCTTCTTCTTCTTCTTCTTCTTCCCTTTCTTCTTCTTCTTCTTCTTCTTCTTGCAAACGTACGAGATATGACGATTGCAATCAGTGCAACATACTATTTGTGAATTTTGTCCAAATTACCTAAATCACTAATCTAATATATTTGGAATTGATAGCGTTGAATATAATTGTATATCACATAATTATCAATATATCAAACAGTTTGTCCTATCCTCCCGAGAGTCAATTATCTATATCATAATGATGAATTAATAACAACGTTCCGTTCTCGAGCTTGTTAATTCGATTAATTTCAGTGATATAATCCTGCTCCCATCCCTGATGAATTTCCGCCTCTCATTACGTGCTTATTGACTTGTTAAAGCGAAGATGATTTAAGGCGTAGGCGTATCCCTTGATTATTACTGGTATAGAGATGACTTCGCTTTCCTCTTTGCGCTGGTTATCAAATTATATATATATATATTTTTGTTTTTGTTGTTTTGTTAGTGTTTTTTTTAGGTTGCAGAGTGCTTAGGATTATATTTAAACCTGATAACGAAATTAATTTTGTATAAACAGTAGGTCGTATCACGTAGTTATGCTGGGTTGAAACTGTTTTAGGTGATATAGTAAGCTCCTGTTATAGGGGATAGAGCAACGTCGATCTGGCGCTGCTCAGTGGCTGCCGGGCTCACGATCAACCGGGCAAAAAGAATTTCCATTTTCGGTTTAATAAAATTTGGAGTGTACTAAACAAATAAAAAAATAATAATAATAATTATTATTATAATTCATTTTTATTAAGTCATTGTCGTAAATTTACCAGTGAAAAGGGTAACAATATAAATTAAATACTAAAATCCTTATTTAATATCCCATGTAGCCACAATAGACTCCAACCTTACTTATCGGTGTTCGGAGAGGCATATTTTCGGGTGTAGTTCGAGTTGCGATGAGGTGAGAGCGAATACAGCTTCACTAATACGAGGTAATCATTAACCTGTTTTGTGTGTCTGTTTATGTTGTAATGCAGTAGATGATTTGATACAATTTTAAACCGCTCCTTTTCAATGAATTGGGATGTGACCTCGATCCGAATCCGGGACCTCTAAAATTCTTGTCAGGTTTGGGAGGTGCAAATATTATAGTAAAAATAATAATAATAATAATTAAAACGGTGCTTATAAAGCGCTTACCACTGAAGTCTCTAGGCGCCATAACAAACAAAATACAATGATAAACGATTCAATATTAAAGCAACACTGTCCTACTTGTAGTTACTTGCTCCCTCTATATAGAAAACAATACCTAAACGGTTACCATCGGTCCCCCATGATCCTCTTTTTCTTATGTTATTTTAGAGCTGAGTTGATGAGATAACCACCTGTGTAGTGACATTGCAGGGTGTTCTAATCCCTCCTATAAACTAGTCACGATAAACTTTAAACAAAACAATACATTACAACTAAACCTACAAATTACAATACATATGAAATATAAATCAATGTAAACAGAGTAAGTAACATTTTGTTGTTGTTGTTGTTGTTTTTTTAAAATCTTTTTAAAAAGTTATTCACATGTATATATTCTGTTAAAAAGAGAAAAAAGAAAAAGAAGGAAATTGATATTAAAAATAAAGGCGTTGGTGATTATAGTCAGTTCCTGCTTGATTGCCATTACAAAAAAACACAACAACAACGTTAATAATCAAAACAAATTTTTGAAAGAAATCATCACCCCCTCCCCCCCCCCCCCCTTCTCCTGCCTCCCCCATGACGCTGCGGACAGGATGTCATTGTCAAACTTACCCAGGACTTCTGAAGCTGCTCCAACTATCTGGTATGTGATGGAGTCCGGGTACATATCGAACTTGACAAACCGATCATCTACACCGGCTTTTATCCTAGTAATATCAAGAAATTGTGAAATAAACTCAGAGATCAGATAAACTTAGAGGTCGGATCGACAAAAACCAAATGTATTTACCAGTATATTGAATAGAAGTAGACCACATTCAGGGACGGGTCCAGGGGGGGGGGGGGTGGCACAGGGGCACGTGCCCCCCGACCAACAGCAACAACAACAAAACAAATTAGTGCTCTCCCCCCCCCCCCCCCCCGCGCTTATTCAGCGGCCGGCTGAGTCGTTGCGAAATTTACGGCCCGATTTAAAAATGTTAAACCCCCCATTGAAAAAATCCTGCGTACGCTATTGATTTCACCCCATGCCATTTTGTCCTCCCCCCCCCCCCCCCCGGTAAGAAATTCCTGGGTCCGCCACTGACATTATGAGTTCAAGGAAATCAACAGTTTTTCGTCTGTTTAATTAAATCTTTAGTTATCATGTTGAAGAAGCTTCCGATATAAATCAACTTAATCATGAAAGTTATTCTGAATGATGTACATCCTGCAAATATATCGACGGGTAGGATCACAAAAGTGTAATCAAACGTTAGCGTAAGGAATACTTGCTTGACATAATATTTTACTGTAGGCATTTTATTAGCTCGAGACGTAGTCAGAACGTTAGGATTTGCTTATTCGATTCCTCTGTTCTTTGCTCACATATTAAACAATTATTCGCAGCAAGCTCGTTCGACAGAATTTCACTTGAATTTATCAGCATATGCTAGGGTGCGTTTATTGTCCATTCTTTTTGCCTAGAATCAGCGTCTTCAAACGTCTTTCAGACAAACTTGTAAGTCTGGCTTACAAATAACATGACAATGAATTTCGTTTGCGTCATTACTATAAAGTTAGATATTAACTGAGACTCGTTTCCTTTATAGAGTATTCAGCTTTTATCCTAGCAACATACTCCGTACCTTTATTTCAATGATTTTCCAGCTTTTTCCCGAGGGCATCAAAATCATCACGCTTATACCTGTAGCCTAGTTCATTGATCAGTATAATTATATTGACTATTTTGATTTACAAGGGAAGTCTACCTTGATATCAACTTGGGTTTATTAAAAGCAGAAAAATGAGAGAAACCAATTAATAAAAAACGACAAGTTCGGGCACTTACCTTATTTTCTCCCATGTTTCATTGCCCCATTTCTCCGTAACGAGATCTTTGATGCTTACGTTCACACTCCCATACTGTAAAGATATAAAACAATATTTTATATTAGTTGCTTTTCAGAATGAGATTTAGATAAAATTTCATTTCTAAGAAAGAAGTACATCACCAGTCTAAACCCCAGCTTAAGAGGGCCGACCGAGTGGAGGGGGGGGGGGGAGATTTTGTAATTGCAGCCCCTCATGATGTAGACCTATAACAAGTTGTACTGACCACCCCCCCCCCCCCCCGCTTTACATCGCCGATCCTTTATAATGGAAGCGAAAAGGGTTAAACATATCAAACTGTTGGATATGCGCCACTAGTAAAACATTTAAATGATGTTTACCTCCGTGCTGATTTACACTTTAACACCAAAAAAAATCATGAAACATTCTTCAACAAACATCTACATGCTAAGCATAATAACTTGTTATTAACACGAATGCAAGGACTTTACAAAATCATCGTGATGCAGTTTCAGCAGCCTTACGGTCTTCTTTGGAATTTTTATACAAACATGACGAAACGAAATTCGAAGGCAATTTTTCCTGGACATACAATATGGTATTGAAATTGGCTTCACGTTGATTTTTGATGGTATTTGAGATCGTGTTAGGTTAGAATGCAATAAATATACGTAATGTAGTTTTCAGCATCCAACATTTGCCTTGCTTCTTTCTCTCTCACGTAAAGCTTCGTTTTAAAGGTAATACAAAGTTTTGGGGAATTTTGAAAATTGGGTGAATAGTGAATCTTTACAATTTTGATTTTTTTGGATGCCCCTGTGGATGAATTATTAGCACACAAAAAATTAACCCCTAAAACACTTCTGTTTTCGAGAGAAATTGAATATAAAAATGTACCGGTGCTCCCGGTAAATTTTGATTAATTTCAAATAGCGCCTACGGCCGTACAATGGTAGCTGCGACCATGAAAACTCAGAATATGTAGTTGTGATATATAATTTCAAAACGGGAATAGCTAATCGGTCGATTTTAGTCCAGAAACATTGTTTCGTAGCTAAATTGAAATCTTGACCTTGAGAGGGAGCTATACAACATAAAGAGTTTACTATTTATAATTTCATAACTTTAGACTTGAATTCAATCGGGACAACGATCAATAAATATTGTAGGAACGCATATGCTTCCAATATGTTAATTTGAATCAAATTCATGACCCCATACCAAAACTTTGTAATACCTTTAATCGCGTTAGAAACAGAGAGAAAAATAAATACATGAATCAAATGACTTAAAAGACAAATGAATAAAAAGTAAATGAGTTAAACTAATTTTTAATAATTTAAAATGAATATAACAAATTTCTTCAGAACAAATGACCGTTCTCCACTTTTATTGTATTAAATCTTTGTTGTTGTTGATTCATGCAAAATCGTTAGTTTTCATTAGTTCGCATATTCCAATTTGCTTTATCCCATCCCTAGCCCTATTTTGAAATACAGCAAATTAAAAGAAAACCCCAAATCAAGAACAACAAATTTAACAAACAAACAAACACAAGATAAAATAAAAATAATAAACAATTCAGCCATGCTAGATAGGTATACGCTTGTTCAATACATCGCTGTCTTCATGTTTTAAAGCAGAATCATTGTTAATATTGGCATTAATTCCTCTGCAAGAAACGAAGATGATATATAACTTCTTAAGAGCATGCTGCCATGAGGAGAAGATTGGATTAGATTTTGTCGGAACTTCGGAAGCAATAAATGATCCTTGCCGAAATTGTTACAGCAAGTAATACAATATTGGCTGTTAAACAAAATGATGGATTTTTTTGTCGGGGGTGGGGGGGGGGGATATTTTTGCCATTGACATTGACATTAAACCAAAAAAAGATTGTTCTTTCCTCCTCTGGTCAATACAAAGTAACAAGCAGGATTTTCAGGATAAAGAATGCTCTTTTCTTGCGCATCTAAAAAAAAAGCTGCTTCTATTTCACGAAATATCTTTGATTCTCTCAAATCCACTAGCCTATAATACGAATAAATTTTAACATTAACTTTACCTATATATTAAAGTGGTCTCTTGATTCTTGGCATTCAATACAAGAGAAGGATATTTGAAAATATCTTATTTATATTAACGAAAACATAATTAAACGAATTATGGGTTTTATTTGTTCTTTACAAGAACCGAAGGAGGAAACTGCTTGATCACGTCTTTGTGTAAACAGTCATTTTGTGATTTTAGATCGCAAGAAAAATTTACACACACGGCTAATATTATTTGTTACGTTGATGAAATCTTATCGATTTCTTCCTAGAATGCAATTTCGGAGACGATGATTTGTGTGCATAATTTTGTCTGTTTAACTGAACGTTTCTATTTAGTTTTTTTTTTTTTTACAATTTGTTCTTTACAAGAAACCAAGGAGAAAACTGCTTAATCACGTTTTTGTGTAAACCGTCATTTTGTGATTAGATTCGGCTAATACTTATATTTTCATTGATGAAATCCTATTGATTTCTTCCAAGAATGCAACTTCTATATCGATGATTATTTTTCATAATCTTGTCTGTTGAACTGAACGTTTCAATTTAGTTTAAAAGAATATTTCGACTTACCATAGCTGAAAGTCTGTTATTAACCTCTTTTCACTCGAAAAAAATCGACAGCGACGATCTGCGAAAAGTGTCCGAACTTTGGGTCTGAAAGCAACTGATCGAGGAGCATAGCTAGCTGCCTACCGATCGCATTATACCAATGGGCGATATCTCATGATAACGGCATTAGGCACACAGCGTGTGTTACCATGGTAAGTGATGTAAGTATCACCATGGTAACAGGCAAAGTGGAGATTGGTCTGATCGGCAGGATGTAAACTAGCATTCCCTGTGTGCTAATCATCCCTAGGTAATTGTTGGGGTTGAGGATTTCGTCCAGAAACTATTTGATTATTTAGTAGCGATGTCTAGGTTAACCCAAAGGAATTAGACTAGGAAAGTTGCGAACTTTTCACCTCCATTTACATTAGGTATCAAGAATGGAAACAAATTTTAAAAAGAAAAAGAGAATACAATATTCATAAATGGGTGTAAATCCAACACAATAACCCTTTTTGGGGTATAATTTCTATTATTTAGAATACAGTAGAATACAAATATTGTGTGTACCCCCTGCTTTCGATAAGAATAGAATTGTACATGTACTTGCAACAAGTAGTTTCAGTAACTAATTAGACAAAGTTTGACTACTCTAAAGCATTCGACAAAATTCACCACGACAAATTGGTTGAAGGCTTACAAAAAATTAATGTCGATGGTAAGAAAATACGTCTCATATCTAAACTTTACTGGGAGCAGACAGTAATTTACGTTATGCTGATGACACTGTACTTTGCGCAGAGAATGAAGCAGATATACAACATGTATTGGATATTGTCAATGAAGAGTGTGGTCTAAGCATGAATGTCAAGAAAACTAAGTCAATGATTTTAGTAAGACAGAGAATAAGCCTAGAATATGTTTGAAACTCGATGGACATGTCATTAGGCAGGTCAGCAATTACATCTACTTCGGACAAAATATCACAGATGCCAGATGCGAAGCAGAAATAAAAAGGAGAATAGAAATAGCTCGGAATACATTTCTGGCAATGAAAGGATTATTAACAAATAGAAAGGGGACATTTGCGCTTGGGTTCAGACTAGTAAACTGCTATGTATGGTCTGTCCTATTGTCTGTCCTATTGTATGGAGCCGAAACATGGACAATAAACAAGGCCATGGAAAATAGAATAACATCTTTTGAAATGTGGATCTACAGAAGAATGATGAAAATATCCTGGAAACGAATGAAAACCAACACAGAGATATTGCACATGGCAGGGCGTAAACAAATTGCACTAGTATTAAAGCTACGGTCACAAAGGTTCGTACGAACGATAATTTCGTACGAATCTCCCTGTTTTTCCATTATCATCCTGAATGTCCATTGTCTGAAAATCGTTCGTACGGCGTTCATAGCAGTTCGTAATGGCATTTGTGACCGAGGCTTTATAGGAGAAAAATCAAAATACTTTGGTCATGTTAAAAGGCATCAAAGCCTCTTAAAGGATGAATTGCAAGGAAGAGTGGAAGGAAGTAGACCTAGAGGGAAACCCAGAATCAACTGGAAAGAGAATGTCAAGAACTGGAGTGGACTAAAACTGCAAGAGTGCACCAGAATGGCAGAAGATAGATTGAAATGGAGAGATGTTGCAACCAACCTCCGAACCGGGAGAAGATACTTAGATAGATAGAATTAAACAAAGTAGTCGAATATTGGAATTCAGCGTATTCATCAAAACGCTGTATTTTTCATGCAGATATTTACACCAGAAAATCTAAATGATACCCAATACTGATGCTGAAATATTGAATATTGAAATAATAAGTGGACATCCACTGATGCTTGTTTAAAAACTGGAACCGTGTCAGGGGTTGTTTACAGTCCTGTGAGTATCGGGAAGAAACAGTGGAATTAATTATTTGACCGCTGGTACTAGGTCATCATGAATGAAAACTGTTTCAAGGACAACATGCCGGCCTTTTTAACGTGTAATAATAATTGTTGTAGCGCAATTTACTTTTAAAATGAGATAATTACCTTTCTCCGTTTAAAAGGGCAACCTGTAGCGCCTTTGTGAGGTCGCTCTGATAATTGGTTATTGTTAAACAACCCCGACAGACAAACAACTTCCACATGTTGGTACGAACCTTGCTCCGGTGACAACAGCTTCGCAGTCACACCAAACATGGACAACTTTAACTTCAACCCTGTTGTACCCAGCACTAGCCTAACCCTTATTCTAAACCCAAACCTAACCTGAAACCAAAATGCTACCCTTACCCTAACCTAATACCTTTGCCGAAATGAAGCCAACCAATTGTCGCTTGGGCAAATGCCGCTTACCTATCCAAAGACTGCACACCCTAAGGGAAAGGGGAGGGGAAGGCGCAGTGCCCCCCCCCCATCTTTTCAATTATCCCACAAGTGCCCCTCTTTACAAAGGAAGAGTGCCCTCTTGTTTTTTTTAGATAAGTGCCCTTTTTTATTTCTTGTAGGTGTTCGTTTCAAATTCGTGTAAGTGCCCCTTACCACATTTGATAAACGCCCCCTTCACCTATGATAATTTTCCCCTTTCAACTCTTAGTGCCCTCTTTCATTTTGACTCGTGCCCCTTTTCCCTTTATAGTAATATCCATTTTCCTTTGTAATAGGTGCCTTTTCTCATTCTGATAAGCGCCTCTTTTATTTTTTTATTTTTTAAAATCTCTGATGAGTACCCCTTTTCACACCTCCGAAAATGGCCCATATTGAAATCTGATAGGAGCGCCGTTTCCTTCGACAAGTGCCCAATTTTCTTCGTAACAAGTTGCCCTTCTACATTTCCATAAGAACCCCATTCATCCCAGGCGAGTTCCCCCTCTTCAGGTACAAGAAGTTCTCCTAACCACCTCTTATAAGTACCCCCCTTTACCCTAGCTGATAATTGACCCTTTTCAAATCTGGGAGGCGCCCCTTTTCTGACAAGGACCCCTTTTCCTTTGTAGTATAAAGTGCCCCTTATTCATTCTCATAACTCCCTCTTTTAAATACTTGGCGAGTGATCCTATTTAATCAGTGACGTGACCCTTTTACTTAAACAATTGCCAAGTATGATTTTCAGCAGTATCTTTGGTCCTGTAAAGAGAAAAAGAATATACTATTAAAATCTTCCCAGATTATGTATTTATCACAATGTAGGGTATATACCAATGAATACAAGTATTACATTATTTTTCCAATACGTTCACTTTTTTTGTTGGTACCTCCCCCTTATTTTGAAAAACGCTTCGCCGCCCCTGCACCCATCGCTAAGGTTTAGGATGCAGTGATTTAATTGACCCCAAAATATTCTAAAATCCAAATAATATAATTGCTAACTACAAAGTATTTTTCGATACTTACTCGTAGACCTTCACGTTAACAAAATAAAATGTCTTGTATTCCGTTGTAGTTGAATTATAATTTGATTTTGATAAATAACTTCAACATGTATCAAAGCAGTAACGGGGCGTGACGTATTTTTTCCCTGTGACTTAAAAACTATTCAAGGAACCTGGCTAAAGGTTCGCAGGCGGTTTTCATTCGGACTATTCCGAGAACAAAAAGAACAAGAAGGACAGGAAGAAGGAGGAGAAGAAGAAGAACAACAACGGTAACAACAACATCGACAGGGAACCCAGGTTTTAGTATAAACATATTTAACATCTTGCAGGGAAGTGGAAAACTGCTATTGCGAATCAGAATTCTCGCCTTTAGACTAGGCTTTTTTTGTTTTGTTGTGTGTGTGGGTGTGTTTGTGTGTGTATTTCATGATTCTTTCTTTTAAAAAGGTCGTAAAGGGGAGAGGTATTTAACCATGATAAGCATGGCATTGTGTGCTTACTCTCATTCACTTTCTTTGCCTAGCCACAACTGCGATTGCTTGAAGAAGTTCAAGTGGTAGGCCAAGAGCATTAGTTTTAACATGGACATTTTCCATAACAAGCTGATTTTTTCAGGATAGCTCCGGGAATATGTCTAGAATAACATACTAAAAGTCCTCATGAATCCTCTTTGAGCGTTTTCCGCAATCCAAGATGGCGCCCAAAATGGCCGTCATTTCCTAAATTTCTTATAGCTTTGCAACTAGATAACCCAAATACAAAATGTAAATGTCTAAATATATGTTTTCTAGCATAAGGAACTCATTAAAATACATGTTGATAAATTTTGAAACACACAAGTAGCTTTAAATCACTTTAGCCCATCCCGAAATCCAAAATGGCGCCCAAAATTGCCGCCATTTCCTGTATTTCTTATAACTGTGCAACTAGATAACCCAAATACCAAATTTAATTGTCTAAATATATGTTTTTCAGCATAAGGAACTCAACCAAATACTTATTAACACAATTTAAAACACACAAGTAGCAGTAAAACCACTTGAGCCCTTCCCGAAATCTAAATTGGCACCCCAAATGGCCACCATTTCCAATTGTATCTCATTGTATTAAAGTAGATAAGTTATGAATGCAATCAAATGTCTATACTAGAAAAGCACCATTGTAATACATATCAGTACAAATAAACCTTTCAATAACTAAATACTTCTTATGTATAAAGTATACACACACACACCCACCCACACCCACCCACATACACATATGGCTGCTTCCACCATCTTCAACAATAGGGACTTTTAGATTGAGTGGACGAGAACACGACGAACGCCGACTGATCATGCGTGTCAACGGACTTAACTGCCCATGTTGACTACAATTAGAAATCTTTTAGATTGCACTCAATGATATACATGCATGCAGGAAGTAACACTATGAACATCACAGACAAAGAAAGAGGACAAAATATCCAGTTCCTCATTCTACCCTCAACAAAAGAACATCCCTTCACTGCTATTATGTAAAAATGTGTAGAACAGGTGATTATGCATGTGACACCTGTTCTACACATTTTTTACATAATAGCAGGGAAGGGATGTTCCTTTGTCTACCTGTGGAACTGTATATGTTATGCGCACGCGGCATAGCTAGTACCTTGAGCATGTAAAGGCGCTATATAAATATCAATATGTACTAGATTTAGGAAAATCAAGGTTGACGCATTCTCGATCATCGACTGAGACGACGTAACGCATGCGCAGTGCCTTAAAATGACGTCACACGTTGCAGTCAAAGCTGTTGACGTGCAAATCTAAAAGTCCCTAATATCAGACTGACAGTGTGCAATCATGAAGAGTATTCAACATTAGATGGAATTGAAAATGGAGACACATTAGTACCAAGGTCGCTAAAGCATTTATACATAATGACTGTAGATAGGTGCGGTATGGATGTTGCTTTGCTGCAGCACTAGTTGGAGGTAGACTTTCTAACTGAAAGGATGAACTCAGAGAACTGCGACCAATTGCCCGTTTGTATGCAGTGTGACGGTAGTCATCAAGATATTCAAAACTGCTGGCCGCATAAAGGCTTCCCCAGCTCTTTTTTTAACCTCGTCATGGTGCTTCCACTGCGAATGTATCAAGCAAGTCATAGTCAATTTTCTTGTGGACCATATTGCCGAAACCGTATTACACCCTGTCACAGCATAAAGACACATCAGGCGATTTATAATTACATAACCTGCGTCTATGAACAAGGGAAGGGGCACCTTAAAGGGAGGCTTTACTACTGCAGCTAGAAGGGATAAGACCACCCAGAGAGCCATCGAGGTCACTGTGACAGGTGGCTATCTCATTAACTCAGCTCTCATTTAACATAAGAAAAAGAGGATCATGGGGGACCAACAGGCACCGATTTGGGAAGTTTCTATATAGAGGGAGCAAGTAGCTACAAGTAGGACAGTGTGCCTTTAAGACACAATGCAGGCTTCAGTCATCCGCCTGGGTGGGAGTCGAACCCGGGATCTTTGGTTCGACAGACGGACGCTTTACCGACTGATTCAACTCGCCTCCTGCATAGGTTGACAGTTGTGGCCAAACAACTGAATGCAGCAAGCGACCACCATCTTAAACAAAGAGACCATTTCTGGCAGGTTGGATTGCTTGGTGAACGAATTCAGCAGGAGACCTAGAGAACTCTTTGTTGGCTTTCGCATCACCCCACCTCTGAAAGGGAAAGTGCCTGTGTGCAAAGAACTAATCCATCTCAGTGTTGTTATTCAGGAAACATGTGATTCTGTTGAACAGTAGTGTTGGGTTGACTTTTTAATATGTGCTTTGTCCCCTGATTTTCTCTCTCTTACTCTTGGCACCAATGGTCTTTACCTTGTCCTTACGATGTACGTAGCTTGATATCTGTAAACTTCCTTCCATGCATTTGTTTCGGATGCCGCTACTAGGCCGATTCGTACAGGTTAATGACAATTAACAGATGAGCCAGAGACGATGCCAGTTGACAAGGAGACCAGACAATTAGTATCAAATCCAGCAAATGATGATGTGCCTGCAACCATCAAACAAAGATACATCTATCTTTATTGTCTCTTGACCTGGTACTTTGCTGTATGTCTTTATGCTGCTCTGATGTACCAGTGTGTACTCCGGTGAACTGTTCCAGTTCATCACAGGTATGAACACAGCGAGGAAGTGCATTAACCCACTTAGCCAATGTACTATCTGTGATTCCACGTCCACGAGTCATTTCTCTAGATGTTTTCAGCTGCCGCATCAGGAACTTTTCAATGGTCTGATCAGAGGAGTTTCCACCCCAGAATGAATTCACATGGCGGATGGTGAATTATCACTTTTCTGCGACTTGTGTATATTCATTTCCTGGCATGGTTTGCTCTAGAGCTTCCATCTGTTGTAAATATAACCTGGCAGATTTGACATAGGGAAGATGTCCAGCCTGCAGCATGGAAATGTTGTATCATTTCCCTCACACAGCTGAGATGGTCCCCTGTCCTTTCAGCTGGAATGAAACATTGCAGAAGAGACACATAATTGTCGGATATACTGCAACCAAAGTTATCCTATCCTACTTTGTCCTGCTGCCCGGCAATGAGTTGTGAAATGATCTGACTTTAACTGTTTGACACACTCCTTCTCAGGTACATCAGTCACCTTCGTGTCCTGGTTGAGGAGTGCACCATACATATTTGCTAAATGGTCCTTATCTATGCTGTCTAAGATGCCAGGTTTACCCATCAACAGGCCAATGAGGGCAGCTGAAGTAAGAATTTGAGCACGAAGAGAAGGGGAAAATGCATGACCAGATTGCATATGTATGACAGACCCTTTGGCGTACACTGTCTCCCATAGCTCTGCAAGCACACTTCCGCCCATGACGTGGCCTATATGCTGCCAAGATATGACATGAGGAGGTGAAATCCACCAAGACGGACAATTACTTTTCCTAGGTCTTGAGAAGAAGCTACAATCTCTGCTGCCTTGATGTACGAGGGCTGGTTAAATGTTACTCCACATATTCTTAAGTTATGTTTTTCACATTGTGAATGTGCAAAGTATAGTGCCGTGTAGATAGTACTCGGATAAAAGGGGTCTAAATTTATGAAGGGCAGAGTTTCAATTCTCGTACTAGTCACTCTGCATGGCCACTTTCATGAAACCACTCCATGAAGGACATGTTGCTCAAGATGTCTATCTGTTCACGTGAGCCACACTTCCGGTGTTTATACACAGCTATTCCAACAATATTGGCGACAGAAATGACCTGGTCTACTAGCAGTGATGATACGGCATGTGCTATTGAGGTGCATTTCCTGTTTGAAACCGTGTGACTTTTGCCTTTGCGACATTGGTACTAATGTGTCTCCATTTTCAGTTCCATCTAACCCGGGCATCTGACGTTGAGTACTCTTCACGGTTGCACACTGCCAGTCTGATGTTGTTGAGGATGATGGAAGCAGCCATATGTGTGCATGTGTGCGTGTGTGTATGTGGGTGGGTGTGTGTATACTTTATGTATAAGAAGTATTTAGTTATTTATTGAAAGGTTTATTTGTACTGATATGTATTTCAATGGTGCTTTTCTAGTATAGACATTTGATTGCATTCATAACTTATCTACTTTAATACAATGAGATAAAATTGGAAATGGTGGCCATTTGGGGTGCCAATTTAGATTTCGGGAAGGGCTCAAGTGGTTTTACTGCTACTTGTGTGTTTTAAATTGTGTTAATAAGTATTTGGTTGAGTTCCTTATGCTGAAAAACATATATTTAGACAATTAAATTTGGTATTTGGGTTATCTAGTTGCACAGTTATCAGAAATACAGGAAATGGCGGCAATTTTGGGCGCCATTTTGGATTTCGGGATGGGCTAAAGTGGTTTAAAGCTACTTGTGTGTTTCAAAATTTATCAACATATATTTTAATGAGTTCCTTATGCTAGAAAACATATATTTAGACATTTACATTTTGTATTTGGGTTATCTAGTTGCAAAGCTATAAGAAATTTAGGAAATGGCGGCCATTTTGGACGCCATCTTGGATTGCGGAAAACGCTCAAGGAGGATTCATGAGGACTTTTAGTATGTTATTCTAGACATATTCCCGGAGCTATCCTGAAAAAATCAGCTTGTTATGGAAAATGTCCAGGTTGAGGCCTTTTTTGACCTAATGCTCTTGGCCTATGGAGATAAAAACATTCCCATGCTGGAGCGGAAAACACGGCTAAATCATTTCCAACCTTTTTAGTTCACGTTTGGATAAAAAGCAGAATAATCGATAGCAACCTCCGAATCAATAATCCCTCTGCTTGAAAAAGGGTTCATTCAAATATAAAGAGTATATTTAACCAAAAATAAATGAATGCAAATGGAAAAGGTATATTGTATGCAGCGAGTCGCTTTGAAATTTGTATTATAAATTAAATTATTTTATTTTAGTTGTGTGTAGTTATATTGATTTCGGTGAGTGCATCATGACGTTAACGCAGTAGATTCGCTTCTCCCCCCCCCCCACTCTCTCTCTCTCTCTCTCTCTCTCCTCTCCTCTCTCTCTTTCTCTCTCCTCTCCCCTCTCTCTCTCTCTCTCTCTCTCTCTTCTCTTTCCTCTCTCTCTCTCTCTTCTCTCTCTCTCTCTCTCCTCTTCTCTCTCTCTCTCCTTCTCTCTCTCTCTCTCTCTCTCTCTCTCTCTCTCTCTCCTCCCCCTCTCTCTCCTCTCTCTCTCTCTCTCTCTCTCTCTTTCTCATCTCTAGGTTTCTCGCTCTCTCTTTATGTCTCTCTTTCTCTTTCTCTCTTTCTCTCTATCTCTCTCTCTCTCCCCCCTCTCTCTCTCTCTCCTCTATACAGTGCGTCCCAGAAAAAACGAAACCGAGAATTATCGATGTTTTATCATAACTTAATCACAATTATTATTAATAAGTGGACACATATTTGTAAAGCTTAGAGCCTCCTCTTTCATTTGATGCAAACCCATATGATGCATATTTCATGCATGAGTTGAT